>CAXIPT010000001.1:21148171-21160015 GCA_964030475.1 Tethya wilhelma
TGGTAAAGGTCGTCAGTCAAGCGCGAATTTCGCCGCTCAGTCAACGGTCAAAATCAAATTTTAGTCTCGGTCAACGGTCAAACTGGAAATTTTGGACGGTCAAGATCTTGACCGCGGTCGCGGCTCCAAGTACAGCACATATGGGAGTCGCCACCCCCTGAAAACAGGCAGGGCAGCGAATATTCGGATTCCAAATAACGCACACTTGTCTAACTGGAAAAGGGTCGTCAACTTGATTTCCACGGTAGCTGATGAATTATTAATGAGTCTAGAAATGAATGGCTGCCATACGGAGAAGGCGCTTTTCGTCTTGTATCTAGCGACTCAGCTAGAGAGACGAATAACCGATATAAAAAGCACGTGAAGACAAAGAAACCAAGTTTATTCGTTCAAGAATCAGCTTCTGAAAGTGAGCGGTTTTTGAGAAAAGTCGTTCCAAGATAGAAGAAGATGAAGAAGAAGATGGAGAAAATTGGAGGTTTGAGTTTGTTACTTTAGCGATGGTTTTAGGCTATGTTTTTAGGCTCAATAGAAAGAGAAAAGGCTAAATAGTAGCTTAAGAAGCCTTTTAGTGCCAAGTGCTCAGTTTTTGCAGAGTTATTTGCGTGAATATTTGTATTGCGCTAATGGGCCATCTGTGCCATTCCTATGTACCCAGTACTACCATATACTGGGAATGAACTATATGTTGATGATCTTTACCATTTCTTAAATTTTTTAAGCATGCAAAAAGCCTGTTGAATGAAATCACGTGAATGACATCAGAAAACTTGTAGCATTGGCAGTGTAATGGCAAGATCTATTTCTTGTACACAAGCCCACAAAGGCAAGAGGAACAACAGCGTTTTAGAGTAGTACTATACTAATCAAGAACTCAAACGAAAGTAACGTGGTCGATATAACTTGCAGGATACATCATAATTATTACTATATCTTACCATAGTTAGTGTTCACTTCAAAGGCACCGCCCAGTTTACATTGGCCATGTACACTGTCTAACCACTACCTAGGGTGTATGAGTTCTATACCCTAGGTAGCGTACAAACTTATGACTTAACTGAGACATTTGTACTGTAGGTTTTTAGTATGCAAGTACTTAGCTATTTGTCTGCTCTTTGAATTTGTCATCTGGCCTTTATTAACAGGGGCGGATCCAGGGGGGGGGGGTTTTCTGGGGTTGCAACCCCCCCAAAACGCGTTGGAAATTTTGTACTCACACTCAGCTAAATTATACAATAAGTTGTTTCTACTGCCACTGAAACTTAGTTTATAGGCAGAAATAAATATATTTAGCGTTTTAGCGCCAGCCTCAAAGCCTGGACGGCTACGTGGATACGTACCTCGCTGAGAAATCGCTGCTAACGGTATACTTTGAACTAAACGGGCATGGCTGGCCACGTTTTGGGGGCGGGGCTACGTTAATTTGTGGGCGTGGCTACTAAAAATTTTCGGCTCGCTTAGCGCGCATTATTTACAACCCCAGTAATCCTGGATCCACCCCTGCTTTAAGCTCCCCAGGCTACCCTTTGACCATTCACTTACGGAAAGGAGCACAAGCATGCAAACAAAGGTAAAATTTAATGCATGGTATAACATTTTGTGGGAATGAGCAGACTGCTAAAACACGTCTCTAATACTTTTACTATGTGAATCTAGTCCAAAGAATTAATGTGCAAATACCAGTGATTGTTCACATAATTATAAGAACACTTGCAACATTACCTGATCCCAATCACTGCTGATTCATGCGAAGCAAATGAAATTCTGTCATCACAATTATGCACACCCCACAACCGTGCCATATGTCAACATGTGGTAGGTTTGATTATTAAGGGGGATGCGCGAACGCAGTCCCCCACTACCAAAAATTGCGCACCCGAGCCTCCCACGTTTGGGGAGATCGCAAGCTTCAACTTGGCCAAGTGCAATGCCAAAGTCTCCACCTGGAGGAACCACCTGCTTGATCATGGTATCCCCTGTGCCAGGTAAGTTAACCTCCACCACAAGTCAGGCTACTTATATGGACCGGAGTAGTACAAAATACTTGTGGGAACAACATTGGTATGCACGACAACACTATGAATATCACTAGCAAATGCCTACGACATTTTGGGGGCGAGCGTGAGCGTGTGTTTGAGTAACAGATTGCATGAGTGAATATTCAGGCTGAATGTGGTCATCATTTGTTTCTGATAGTATGATAGTAAATGTTGACCGTGCGGCAATGAAATGGTGTTCATCGGCTGTGTAGTTAGCTGCATGGTGATTGTGCTGAGTCACTGTCTCTTGGCAATCTTGGTGTTCTCTCTTCTTGCTTTTTCACTTTGCTGTTGAGCATGCCTTTTCTTGTCTGATTTGCCTCATTGATGCTACCTACTGCTTTTTCTCTCTGCCTAGTGTTTATTCATATTCAATAATCTATTTCTTCTTTGTTTTTCTAACCTTTTTGCCTAGACCTGGCAGTCTTTCATTTCAGTTCACAAAGCTGTGCTGCTGTATGCTGCGTACACGCGCTAGCTACAGTCAGCTAGCTCAAGCGCTCCATGGATCCTGGCCTGAGAGCTAGCTAGCTAGCTCCACCTACAACTACGTGACGTCATACGTTGTACAAAATTTTGTTACCTAAATTGCAAAATTAGAACAGGAAGCGTTATTTACGGAATATGCGTACAGACATCACACAGACGGAAGTGCATAGATTCGAATGCCATGTAACGTATATGTGGGGCTCGCTCACGCTCGCCCCAATTATCACACAATAACAGGACATAGTGCAAACGTATGGATGATGTCATCACACATCACACAATGCACCCTTACAATAACACACAAGGTAAGTACATAATGAACTATGTCCTCACAACAGGAAATCATTTTAGAGTAAATAATTGAAAAGCTCCCAGTCATAATAGTATGGTGGGAAAGCAAATTGTACTGGAATGTGAAAATGGTAGTTGATACATACATACTCTACATGCATAGGATGTGCACACGGTACTGTACCTCTGCTTCTAGATCGTCTTCAGTGAGCTCTTTGGACTCCTCAACGTGTTCCATTTGCTCTGTAGAGAATGAAGCAAGATAAGAGATAGGATTAGTACCGTTATCTCAACAAAAAAATGGGGTGAGAGGTTCCTATCAATCCACAGCTGGATTTATTATCTACCTACTAGCTATTCAGCTAAGAGCCAGTGGCAGGCTGCCTGCTAACATTGGACATAGCCATGATGTATCAATTTTCTTGGAAAAACTCAATGTCTAATAGAGTGTACCAATTAGATAAATCATCCCTACTAGTTGGAATTTTTGGTAGTTCCACATCTGCCCATTCACATGCAGTACACTGAGCTACTCTATTCTGGTTCACCAATAATAGAGGAATGTAACTTGTATGAGTGCAATACTTCAACACACATATGCCACATGGGAGTGTACCTTGTTGATATCAAGCTGACAAGACAATCATATTGGATGATGCATGAAACTACACACTAGCATGTGTACATTATTTTTATACTTGGACAATTTTACCATTAGAGTAGAGATCAATTGTCAAACATGTCTCTCTGTACGCATTTCTCGGTAAATGGAAATTCTTGAACAAAAAATGAATACGCTCAAGCTCACTCACATGAGAATCAGACGTCCCATTGCAACATTGCGTATCAATGTGATTATGATAGCTAAACTTCATTTCATAGTAACATACAAATTGCGTTACTACGTAACTTGTAACCGATCACACCCTAGCAAGACGGATCCTATTACCTTCGATAAAATATTTTAAGAGCAAAATTTGCGTGCTTACTCACAGAGAACAGACTACAATGTAACAGGTAGCTACACTTGTATCAGCTATCCTTCCACAGAATACAGACCCTTTACTTTCTAGGCAATGAGAGAAGGCTATTATTAGGTTATGTCATCGTCAATGGAGTTGCACAATGTATATATATATACCTTACTTGGCAGTGTTTACTTCATACATGTACGTACACAACCATGTGTATAATTTATAGTATCCCCTACATTCAGTATCCCCTACATTCGTAAACATCAGGTTTACAATGTAGCTCCTCGAAACTGACAAAAACCACAACCACTGCTGACTAAACATGTGTACGGTAGCTACCCTGGTTTCTTACCCTCTTCCTTTTTGAGTTGCTCTCCGGGCTTACCACTGGGTTGTACAATCTCGTCAGTTATGGAGCTGGCCAGACTAGTCGTGCCAGCATCGGTCATGCTACTGCTAAACACCGACCTGCAGTGAATGTATGTAGCATCATGATGGTGTACAACCATACATGGAAACAACCACTGGGTGCTGTACTTAAAATGAGCAGAACAAAACTGGTAAGATTTTAGCCTTGAATGGTATGAACATTGGAACTAGCTACATAATCACATTCATTGGCGTACTTTGAAACGCTAAATTTGACCTAACTTCGTACCACACATCAACAGATCATAAAACAGACAATTGATTTTTACAAATGTTTTTACTGTTTGATTATTAATTAAGGGGGATGCGCAAACGCAGTCCCCCACTACCAAAAATTGCGCACCCGAGCCTCCCACGTTTGGGGAGATCGCAAGCTTCAACTTGGCCAAGTGCAATGCCAAAGTCTCCACCTGGAGGAACCACCTGCTTGATCATGGTATCCCCTGTGCCAGGTAAGTTAACTTGCACTAGCAAAAGTGGCTGCATTTATAGAGTACACCACTACAAAACACTTGTGGGTTTAATTCATCAATTGGTATTGGAATGCTGTGATGCAAATTTGAGAGTAATTAGTGCTAATTATACAAGGGGCTCGGATACAAGCAACTTAACATGCCAATTCCTCCAATAACAAATATCACACACACGTGTGTGTGTGTGTGTGTGTGTGTGTGTGTGTGTGAGTGAGTGTGTGTGTGTGTGCGTGTGTGTGAGAGAGAGAGAGAGAGAGAGAGATCTTGACTTATTTGTATAAAAAATTAGGCTTTTCATTACATACACACACACACACACAGATGGATCAGATCGGTAANAAAGGAAGAAGAAGGAGATTTGATGGGATTCAAGTGATATCACTACTTACTCTGAATACAGGAAGCACTCTGATCTCAGATACAACACTACCATAGGCTGTACTATCATTACATACATGAGTATCCACTTGCACTGTCTACTGTCAGCTAGCTACCATGGATGTGCAGATGGAATAAGGAAGCAGAGCAACAAGGTGGCTCAAGCACGATAATCATGAGAGAGAGAGCACTGCCAGAAAAACTTAGAGTGAAATGTAAACACATTATGGTTGTTCTTGCTTGAGTAAATTTGTCGGGAAGTGCCAGTAAGTGTACATGCTAACTGACCTTGACTTATAATTATGATGAAGGTACACACACCACATGCACGCACACACACACACACACACACACACACACACACACACAAACAAACAAGGATTGGATGAGCTCATGAGGACAGCAAGTCATGAAACTTCTCTCCCGCTGAAAACAATATGGATACCTTTTAAGGAATGGCAACAAGAACAATTTATCCAACAGGGGATTTGTCGAGATTTAGAGTTGAGAACTTGAAATTACTACAATGGCTACATGTATATAACTTCAGGTGTAATATTATCTTGGGTGCTACTTAGCTAGAGGGTTGCACAGGTTTGTACAAGAGCCATGCCACATAGTGAATGCAGTTGAAAGCCATTTTGTAACATGAGCTCTAGTTTCTCAGGAAACTAACAATGAAATAGCAATTTTTAGCACTGCTAAGGGTTATCTCATATTACCATACAAGGAAGGACTCAACATAAATCATAAAACAATATCAGTGCTTGAGTTCAGTCTAAATCTCAACTCCAAATCTCAACTCCAAATCTCAACTCCAAACCTCGACATATCCCATTCACACAGCACACGGTCATGAACCAATGAATCCTATCGTTTGATTTCAATCAGAGCCAGACTATCAAATATGATTGCAATGCAATAACATTATGTATGTATTAAACCTTGGTACCCACTATAGTTGCAGCACTCCCACTGACCTTCACACACAAGTACCAAATAAACACACGTACCCTAGCCGATTTGCTCATCAAAATTGTTATAGTACATGTAGTTGGATGCGTACATAAGAGAATGTTCCAGGCTCTGATGATAGTAAACTCCTTGAAAAAAAGTCTGCTATAGTTTGGAAAGTTAATTCAAAGGAATGGAAACCTATCAATACGTATTACACAATCATACATATTGCTAGTACAAACCAATAGAGACAGTTCCTTATGTAATCATGTAGCTCGACACTTGTGCATGACGTAAACTCTTAAACAACTTTACTCTATATACAATGACTACACACAGAGAGAGGCTTCAATAACAACACGAATAGAGTACAATGGATGGTTTGTAGGAAGATTGTGGCAGCATTATGCATGTTATGCAAAAATATATAGTATATCATGCTTCCCCTGTGCACAATGTCATACAGAATAATAATATTAGTGTGCTATTAACTCACTGTTCCTGTTTCCACACCAAACATATTGCTTTGGTTTTTCCTGTCAAAACAGAAGTGACCAACATGACAAGTTCACATCAGAAACAAGGTTATAGTTGTGGGCAGGTAGCTAGGGCACAATACACACAAGCTACTATCATAATATTGTAACCACATACCTCAAAGAGGAGTACTGCTTCTGCTGGAGCATACTCAGTGGTGTCACATCTTGGCCATTGTCATCAAAAATCTACACAACCATGTAAAATTGATAACACACAATCACAAGGTGACTTAGGACCTAATGCTAGTCAATCGAACTAAACCATTTTTTTCTATCCCTATTCTGGAAGTTCTCTTTTCCGCTATTGCAGATCAGGGTTAGAAAAAAAAGGGTCTAGCTCAGATAGACTAACCCAGCTAATGCAATATTGCACACAGCATAAGAATAAGAAAATCTCCACATACAGCTGTAGCACCTTCCAGGTTGAACAAACTAGACAGACTACAGCTGTTTCTGGTTTTAGCAACAGCATCATGTTTTTTACTCTATACTTCCCACCCACTGGTACATGGTACATGGTCAATACCAACTGGAGTTAGCACTAGACAGTGGTAGTACAGCTGTAAAAAGATGGAACGATTGATAAAGAGGTGGGGGGTGGGTGGGAGAAGAGGAGAAAGGGGAGACATGTAGCCTCGTACCCAGGCTCTCTCCTTTGCTTTCACAAGAGGGAGGGGTCTGGATACAGGCTAGAGATTTTTGAACTAGACTCTATACCTCACCTGTGCCTGTGGCTTTTGAAACTTCATGCTCTCAGAACCAAGATTCCTACGA
Source organism: Tethya wilhelma (assembly GCA_964030475.1). Lineage (NCBI taxonomy): Eukaryota > Metazoa > Porifera > Demospongiae > Tethyida > Tethyidae > Tethya > Tethya wilhelma. Next base: position 21,155,515 of record CAXIPT010000001.1, read on the forward strand.
CTCGAAGAGAACAGGTTGGACTTTGAACTCATGTGCAGTCGAGAGACACGAGAGGAGCTGGGGTTGAAGGAGATGCTACTCCCGGCACGACTGCCTCCGATGCGACTGCTAGCCCGACTGGTGGCTCTGGAGGTGAAGAGTGTGCAAACAAAATGCTAACAACGAGAAATTCCCATCTAGCCCACATACATCCCACTCATAACAAATCACTAGCTGATGAGTAATTTTTTTTTTCCTTATCAATTTTCTGAAGTTTGGGATGGAAATAAGGCCGACATGGTCATAAGCATAGGTATCAGCAAAGACAAAACAGACACACACAGTAGTAAGTTGCCAGCAATTTGTTGCTCAATGTACAGTAAATATTCTGCAAAGCAACACGTTTGAAATAGACCTCTGGAAATCCAAGCAACATGTTGCTTCTTTCAATACCTGCTGAAGCATATCTAGTTTGTGCATGTCTGTCTATCCCATACTTGTTACAAAACATTCTCTAGACCTATAGGTACTAGTAAAAAAAAAGGAAATACGTTAACATTTCTTGGGAAATTGAATCATTTCTTCTTGGACATGCACTCCCACTGAGGTCATACCACTTTTTTTGTTTGCACCAAGACTTATCCAGCTGAATTCACATCAACATCATACACTAAAGTGTGGATGCTACTGCAGTCTGGACAATACCTGCTAACATGAGTAGACTTCCTGTCCATTTTCGTAGAATCTCTAGAAAGGAAATAGTGAAACACATAAATTATTACAAAGAACATACCAGGTATTCCCCTGATGGTAAAAAATGGTTCAAAAGTTTAAAGTACTTCATATGTGGCAAGATAAACTCATCAGTGCAGTTATATAATAGACATGCCATAGTGGACATGCTTCACGTTGCCTAAAGAAACACACGCATAAAAGTATACTATTTACCTAACTCTGGCACTGGTATAGCCTATGTTATGTTTAGCACAATGAAGTTTGAACAGCAGCTAGATAAACCCACCCAAATATGATTCTCTGCACAAACACCAACAAATTACAGTTTAACACACCTCAGAATACCGTCAGGGCATGCCCAAACACCTCAAGGCACCTACCCTAACCGCTTACCTAAAGTGACCGGGTTGCAAGAGAACCTTTGATATCCAGAAGCACAAAAAGAATATACGCTTTGCTCTGAGGCAGAAAATGAAACTCACAGGTTGCTAGGCAACTGGCCTGGAGCGAGCTTTTCCACGTGCGCGGGCCTAATCAATAATTAGTGGGCGTGGTTAACCGCCCATTTTATATTTAGTACAATGAATTTCATTGTGGTTTATTAAAATCAGCTGTGTCAAGTCAGTTGACAAAGTCGTAGTCTTTGTCTGCCCATCTGTCAAGTCTATGCTATGAAGGATCCACAGTCCCTTGCAAAGTTGTGTGCATGAGATTTTTCTGTTGCAGAATACCAAATCCCTTCATCCAAGGTGATAGTAATACTGTAAGTTGTTGTTTGCTGTTTGCTGTTGATACCATAAAATTGCCTACAGATAAAAAAAATATGAGAGTATATGTGAGAATTGAACCCCATACATGCCTGCTTAAGTTATATATGAATTAACAATCTCATTGTGTGCTGATCACTGATCAAGTGTAATGTCACATTTTAGTTCTAAATTTATATGAACTGAACAACTACAGACTGTCAGTTACTGCAAATTTATGTTGTGTGATGATGAATTTCCATGCACCCTTGCCTGGTATACATATGCACTGTTGTACCACTCAGTACTGATCAGTTTTGTCGTACTTTACCACTAGCTGCCCATAGTTTGGTGTACTGATTGCACAGTGTCATGTTTGGCTCAAAATGTAAATTATATGTGGCCGTACTGAAAAATCATTAATATTAACTTTAGGACCAGGATATTTATGTCTTGAGCATGAATGATACTAGAAGTATACTAGCGCAAATTTATAGCCTAGTACTGCATGGCAGCTAGTGGCACTCACCTAGCTAACTAAATTTGTTACCCATTCCATTCCCCTCGGGCCAGTAATATACACAATGTCATAATATTATGCTCTGTGTGGTACTCTTAGACTAGTTATGTGCATGCAGTTATCATACGTATGGGAGTACATATATAGTAGGAATGGGCCAAATGTCCCATAGACTCAATACAAAATGTGTATGTGAATACACTATCATCCACCCCTATATACCCAGGTAGCAATCACTAGAATTTCAACTCTTATTAACTCTCAGTCTGCATGACGTATGTGCTAACTAAATTTCATGCTACAGTGTTTTTAGGTATGCTAATTTGATGTGGAATTCCTCTGATTTCTCTCATGTTGACAGTTGTTATGTGATCCTCTCATTGCCATATTACTTGAATGACTTGTGCTGAGCTAGTATCACCATTGTGTGTGTGTGTGTGTGTGTGTGTGTGTGTGTGTGTGTGTGTGTGTGTGTGTGAATGAGGTTGTGACCACATTTAGCTGGACCTATTGTTCATGTAAGCTATCCCCTATAATGATAGCTGATTGATTTTATATTGCAGTCCTGGTTCACTGAAAACTTGAAATAAGCAACTAGTAGAGTCGATCCGCTTATCAATGTGACAATTTTAATGTCATTGATGGGGGGGATGGATGACTATGTGGCTGCTTGCATTGTATGACATTGTCTTGCTTATTCCATCTCAAAATTACTATCTTGTGTGCATGTGTCTCTTGTGTATACCCGTAAATAGTACAAACTTTTACCCTTTTCCATCTATATCTTATATATAATAGCAACACTTTTGTTTTTCTGTTTTGCCCTTAGGCTTTTCCCCTAACTTCTAGTGGGAAAGTCAAACATCACTGTAGTAAAGTTTTGAACCACATCCTCTTTAGTATCAACACTGAATGACCACTATTACAGGAAATGGATGAAAGTACATAATAAGGTTAATGTGTATCTTCTACTCAACCTTTGCATGGTATATAAAATTGCTGATAAATATAGTGAAAATATGAATGGTTCTTTGACTCTTCAAACAAGCTTATAGAAATGTAGCCAGTTAGTTGAGTTTAAACACATATCCTACATTACTAGCTAGGGTGGTTTTAGGGGACACACTGTTATGCTTTTATAGAGGTAAAGATACTGACCACACAAACTGTACTACGTACATGTAGCAGTTACTGTCTAACGGTTACTGTCTACATATTATTTGAAAAGCCCCCTATGAATCCCCTCAGAGGAATTAAGTATTTCAGCACTTCCCTAGCTCTGTATTTGATGGGAGGAAGGAAGTTGTTAATAATTATGTAGATATCAATATAAAATTGGGTTTGTGATCAAAATTTAATAAGGAAGCTTACAGTCAGTGCATGTACTTTTAACCAATGTTTCTATTGGTTCTTGTCATGCAGGAAACAACTACACATCAGCACTCTTCACATCTTATGCAGTGAGTGTTGTGTGCATCAGCTACTAACTACCTACATGTAGATTGTGGAGACATTGCCCAAACCATCACTGGTCTATAGACTCATAGAGAACCAATCATTACAATGCCTGCCTGGACTGACAAATGGTGTCGGTCATGGACTTCTACCATGATATTGCTAACAAGTAAGTTGTCTAACTTGTGTACAGTGTATGCTAATTTCATTTTCTTTGGTATTTGGATAATGTTGAGTGTAGTTTTAATACTAGCTATGGGGCTTTGTTTATGAGATTCTAAGAGAGTTGGCATTGAGTACATAGCATAACATAAATGAGGAAAAGGGTCACCTTTGAAATCTTTACCTGAATAGCCATAATAGACATTCATTGTCTTATATAATATATTTTGTACAAACAAAAAATTAATTATTGCTATATGCATATAATTTGCGTACAATTATTGTCAAAATAATTGTTTACACACACACACACACACACAGTTCTCTCATTGATAACTGAATTAGTAGCTCAGGAGGAGATATTGATTGGAAGTATGCCCCCAACATTCAACAACAGACCTACCAGTTATTTAAATGCCTCTGGCTGGTTCTTGAACACTGCCAACCCTGCCAACACCAACGGAACTGTCTCTGCCTGGAAATATTGTTACTATTCTAGTTCTAAAATCAAAAATCAAAACGATTTAACAGTTGCTGTCTGGAGACCCAAGAATCATTCATTTGATTCAAAAATGTATTATGAGAAGGTTAACGGCAGCCAGAGAAACATAGTGATTGAAATTGATAGACAGTATACCACTAACTTCATCTGTCAGAGATGGGAGTTGAACGAGACTCTATCATTCACCATCCAGAGTGGTGATATGGTTGGAGTATACTTTGATGAAAACGTTAGTGTGCATATCCTTGGTAATGTGTCAAGACAAAGCATTCAGCATTTTGACGCTGAAGACAATACGGATGATACACTCTCCAACCCTATAGAAGTGAACTCAACCTCTCTTTATCTTGAGGCAGCACTTACAGGTACGAAATTGTGTGTGTGTGTGTGTGTGTGTGTGTG
>CAXIPT010000001.1:21160337-21362837 GCA_964030475.1 Tethya wilhelma
TCTCTCTCTCTCTCTCTCTCTCTCTCTCTCTCTCTCTCTCTCTCTCTCTCTCTCTCTCTCTCTCTCTCTCTCTCTCTCTCTGTAGGAAGCTACGTAAATCATCAAATATGTCAGTTCACTATCCCTATAGTACTGCATTAAGAGGTAAAGCTGTAGTAAAACAATTCTATTGGGCAATTGATTCATGGTACGTATATATGCTATATTCTCCATATCTCTAGATGTCAATGAACCACCTACAGTTGTATTAGAAGGCTTTAACAACATAAACCAAAACAGCTCATCCCAAAATCTAATTGCCGATAGTCATCTCAGACTGAGCCCAAGTGTTTCAAACGATTCCCATCAACCTTCCAACCACAGCATCCCCATACCACTTAGTGTCAGTAGTAATGAGTACAACGGTTCCCCTCATACAGCTATCACAATTGACGAGACGAACAGAAATCGAGGAATTCACATGAAAGAGTTATCAGTGATGAAAGAGAAGCCACCTCCCTTTCCATTTCGATTGCAATCGCTCACACCACCAATACAGGGAAGTGAAAAGTACAACAGTAGTAGTGGCTTGAAAAGGTCAAAATCGGACATGGGTAGTCAAGCCACACCTCAAGAAACACCAAAATACGAGAGTCTACGATCTGTCACTGAGCAGAGACACCAGAAAGAGCTCACCGACTCAACAGATTCGAACTATCCCTATGTTCTCCACAGCAGAGAAGCACTGGGCCATACACCACTAGCACCGGTCAGATCCCTGCCGAATATTTTCCAAGGTGAGATTATAACCACACCCTGTGATGACATCTATGCTGAGCCGTGGTGCTGGATGTCCCCGACCGGTGAATCATGCATCCTTGCCACCCCTGTCTACTCCTATCCTTATATGGATGATTCAACTGTCATGTGGGAAAATGACAATAGCAACAACTTGTTTTCGGATCAAGACTTCGCAAGGCGAGGGAGTCGAAATCATTATGGTAGCGTTCCCGATTTGACACCAAGACAGAAGGCGTCCTTCTTCATTCCTGATCCAGGCAGCGATAATGACTCACCGGCACACACTGGCAGCAAGAGTCAAAGTCGTAAGTGGTCAGCTAAACGGACCACTAAACATTTTAATCGTGACAGCATTGTAGCAGGTGGTCGCAGAACTAGTAATGCACGTTCTCGAAGAGTGCGTCGCACTCCAAACAGTCGGAGTGAGGCGATTGCAGCCCTTTCAAAATGTTCTAAAAAATGCACACCACCACCTACCAAGCCCAAACCTCGACCGAGAACAAAGTTGAAAACCTGTAAAGGTATGAATGAACTACCGTCTAAGATTTCCGAAGAATCAGAAATAGTTTCGAAACCAGACTCTCCGAAATCGGCTCTCCCTCAGACTAAGAGACAAGAAAAAGAACAGAGCACTCCCTCTTCCTCCACCGCACCACGTGGTCCTACCACTACCACTACCACTAGCGCTGTTAGTGCCATCACTCCTCCCCCACAAGGCTACATGAAGCTTCAGAAGGACAAGATGAATGAGTATGTGTCCATGTATCAGCACCTTTTATTTGGCGATGAGAGCAACTTTGCAGATGCAGCCACGGAAGAGGAGGTTGAGTTTGAGAGATCGTATGATGCTAACTTTGCAAACAAACTGAGCAGGAATGATTTGTGCCAGTCGGCACAAGATGATGATCATCAAAGGATGGCAGCAGCTGCAGGTGAGTCGCTGCTAGAGAGGAGTGGGGAACATGTGTACGAAACAACTGGTGAATATCTTGAGTCTGTGTCTGATTTTATCTGTGAGTACTAGCTGAAGTCATGCATGAGGTACGTGTAGCTTGCAATATGCATTAATTTATTGGTCCCTGCATGTATACAGTTTTTGGATGTTTTTAAATTATGCACACATATCATTGTAATTTTTATTCACTTTTGTGTAAGCACGTACACTGCAGCACATGTATATACACGTTCACATTTTATGTTTTTTTGTTATTGTAAACATCATTATGTATATACGATGTGGTTGTCATTGTGTGAAAACTTGACCATAGTGTAATATATATGTCAACATTGGTCTATCAAAACATGCATGCAGTATAAAACATGATTATGCAATCATAATATCACAGTTTCAGCATTTTACTGAACAGTATATAAATCATTGACCATGTAGTAATAAAAGCAGCATGACATTGTCACATTAAATTTTGACAATTAACAATTTTATGCAAATAAAAATAAAGCATATACATGCACCTGAATCAGCTATGATATATAGTACATTGTCATATATTACATGTACAGGCACATGCAGAGAAGCTGAGAGAACACAAAACACACAAAGCTTTTATTATTATTATTGAGAGTAACTGTTAATGAGCGTAATCCAATAAACTCTTCACTTGCGCCAGCACATCAGAGTTTAAACCAGACAGCTTAGTCACCTGATGAAAGAACAAACAGCGTTATGAATCTAACAAATTATGACAGATCAATCTCCATTTTCAATATCCTTTTAACAATGCATGCACAATGCACGGCAAATCATGCTTAGGCAACATAATTATACCAATCAAAAATGAACAAATTCCAAAATGACATGTAAAGGTCACTAAAGATGAATGCCAGAACTCTCTTATGACTCTACTGTATACAAAACTGTGAATTCTGTGAAAGGTTTTCTCCAAGGAAATTTACAGACAGGATGCACATGAAAATGGTCTAATCTTTACAAATAATTCCAATCTAAAGGAGCCCTCTCAATGCCTGCTCAGACAAGTATCTAATGAATTAGCAAAAGCTAGGCCATCTACACGTAATATACGTAATATACGTACCTCAGTGAGTCCAGCTGTCAAGTTGTCTTCAAAGTTCTTTGTGATGGTGGTGATGGTGGTGGGGTCGTAGGTGATCCTCCTGGCAGTCTCGGTGGCCGTGAGGAGGGTGGGGTAGAGGTCCTGGTACACGGTGTCCTTACCCCACTGGTCGTCAAGCAACTCTTTCACCTATGTAGATATAGGCATAAAAGAGAGTGGGGTGGTATCTTTGCTGCAAAGAGCCATGCATGTACGTATGTATAGTTACAGCACCATAATCTTGCTATAGCTGACAAGTTTTTTTCAATGGGCCACTATAAATATTTTGACACACAGATCCTAATGTACATGTATGTGAAACTTAATGTCTATACTACCTGATACCTCCTTAAAGGTTAAGGTCAGGTTACAGATTAGGTGTTGAACAGTGTTCCAGATTTCAAAATAATCATTGTGTTTTCTTAAGCAGCAACAGGAGGGACCTTAAGATTATTTCTAGGTAAAATTATTCCAAGGTAAAATTATTCGTACATCTGACCTGTTGAAGTCTGGCAGCCATTCCAGGGAATCCGGCAGAGAAGAAGTTAGGATCAAAGGCCTTGTAGGAGACGTAGGAGATGACAATTTGAAGGTCCTGGTCCACCGAACGCTCCGTGACCAAATTGACTATCAGTGAGAGTGAGCTACAATTGGAATAGAAACAGCAAAGGAAGGTAGATTACATTATACAAGTAGGCTCATGTATAATTTGTGAACTAAACTGTGTAAATACTAACTACAGCTAGAGTACCTTCCGTCATAAGTCCAGGAGTCAGTTTTGTAAGAAGCAAAGGTGTCACGAAGAGGAACATAGTCCAATTTTGCCGAGTTTCCAACAAGAACACTGCTAGCTGCAATGGAAGAGACCATTACTGTAAATAGGGTTTGATCATAGGAAACACACCCCATAATACCATTTACAATAATATTATGAGAACCTAATATTTTATGTACTGGTCAACAGAATGCAAAAATTAAGCGAATAAGTCTTTAGTACAGTTCGGGTACTATGGTATAGAATATCTCACACATGCAGATCATGTATGTATGTACCTGGCCAGAAGTTAGGTATACAGATCTGATATGATCTGCTTCCTGGCTGTCCACTGTACACACCAGTTTTGACAGCATGTATGGTGACTGTTAGAGTGGACCTGTGTGTGTGGGTAGAGTGCGTAACAATTATTATTCCAATTGACTGCATTTGTGTGCATACACAGCTTATAGCATAGATGGGGAAATTTTCGCCGCTACAAATTTTCATGTGTTTAATTTTCACCAGCCAATTCGGTAAAAATCGCCATACATTTTTAATTTTCGTGCATTTAATTTTTGCTACTTGGGTGTGTGGCAAAAAATTATAATGCTGAAAATTTCCCAATTTACAGTACATTAATTAAGCTCTCACTGTGTTGGGTTGTGCTCATAAGAGACATTAGTTGACACATATTTCTTGTTCACATCATCGTACTCAGTCGAGTTGCCATCATCCTCTACCAGTACTGGACTATCACTTGATCTGTATGATTTAGTATTGGCATTACCATAATTTTTAAGCACGCAATGCTATATATGAAGTCAAGATCACTGTATTATTGTTACAACGTATAGTGAGTTGTGTTAGTGTGTGAATGCATGAACCTACTTTGCTTGGTCTCCAATGAAGAGTACAAACTTCAGTTTTGATGGAATCTCTTGAGCTGATCCAATAGGATCTGTAAGCAACAATACAATCAACAAGGTATGCCAGCTAGTATACACAATGATAAGGCTATAGTTTTTATCATGGTCATAAAGTAAGATGGTACTGTGGAGGATCATTTGAAAATGTTTTCTATAGTTTCATACCAAAGTCGTCAGTCCTCATTGGAATGATGCTGCCAGCCTTGACAAAGACAGGGATCTCAGAGAGGGTGTAGTTCCTCGATATCTCCTGGTCCCCCTTCACCACCTCACCACGGGACCAAGAGATGAAGGTACCCTGCATGGCCATGCATGTCGAGCGTGGAATAATTTACAGGTACAGTAGTGTACGTGAAAAAGACAAAGAATCAAGCTAGAATATATGTGAATGGTTCAAGTAAAAACTGAACCTTATGCCCACTTACCATATTTCAGATATTTAGAGATAAAGTTCAAAGTTCATGAATATATGACGTAATTTGTGAAGAATTGAACTCTACGTGTACAGCTACTTCAGCTTGGTGTAAAATTTTGTCTGATGACTGCTGCTGAACCAAGCTAAACAAAACCACAAAAATTTCATTTTTGATGGGAAGGGCATAAGATTCAGTTTTTACCTGAACCAGTCACATACATAGCATTTAGCCTTGTTTCCAGGCTCCTCCCTCTGTGCTTTTTTTGCAAAAAAAGCAATGGGAGGGGCCTGGGATCAAGGCTATATAGCATTGTGTATGTAAGCTAGCTGGGTATATTGGCTTTGGTGACCATACCGACCTAGTTTCGTTTCTAAAGGAAGGAAACACCACAACAGTACCTGTGGTATCCAGATCTTCTTTGAAGCCATGGTTGTCTTGTTATCAACTGGGGTAGTGATGGGCGCCACTAGAATACTCTCACCAAAGTAATACTATATGATAGTGAAAAAGAAGTATGTACACATACTTTATATAGAACAACTCAGATCTTCAACAAGGTCAAACCATGCAGAAGATTGGAGGATTGATGTCCATCTTGTAGCCTTCTTGGTCATGAGCTCCCACACAGATAATTTCTAGTTCACTGGCTGGAAATTGAATGTGGCCCCCTTCCAGCTTTCCAGAGTTGCCAGCAGCAGTAACCATGACAACTCCTAGCTCCCTGAGATGTTTTATGAGGCGGGCCATTTCCTGTTGGTTGGTATCATCAGGATTGTACTTCAAACCAAAGGACATTGAAATGATATCGGGTGCAAATTTATTGTGTTCCTTCTTCATTTTGATGAGATCCTTCAGGGCATTGATGATTGATTTTGCATGATATATTGTAGCTCCGACTGAACAAATCCATAGAGTTGATTTAGGGGCAATCCCTCCACTCTTGACATCACCAAATGGCTCTCCTCCAGCAACAAAAGCAGCCATTGTTCCGTGTCTAGCTTTGTTATCACTACTCATTGGTGTACCCCATTCATTAGTGGTCTCTCCTTCTTTTTCAAGGTATCTACGTCCTCGTAATCGTCCTTCAGCAAAGGCTTTGGTGAATGCTTTATATTCATAGTTGACACCACTGCCTATTATAGCAATTACGATGCCTTCTCCATTCAGCTTGTCATGGATTTTGTTTAGTTCCCAAATTGCAGGAGCAGAAGTATCGATTCCTGACATTGTAAGAGGAGTGGCCACTCTTTGGAAATCACTAACAATTGATGTTTGTTTCTCATCTGATGGTTTACATGCTTCTTTTAAGATCTCAATCATACGGACATTTGGTTCTTTATGATAATCACCAGCAAATTCAAGAAGTGTTTTGTTGTTAGATTTTCGTGTAAAATCAGCACCTTTGTGCAAAAACAGTTCCACTACATCAGGAGAGTTTGATTTCACAGCATAAAACAGAGCAGAACATCCTCTCACATCCAACATCTCTAGTTCAGCACCATGTTCTAATAGTTGTTGTACAATAGCAACATTTCCACTCTCACTTGCTAACATGAGGGCTGTACATTTGTTATCATTTGTCTGGTTTACATCAATATCTTCCTTTAGTAGCAGCTGTTCAACACATCTGGTGTTGCCTCTTTGGCTTGCTATCATCAGTGCAGTGTTTCCGTAGCTATCCTGTAAATTGGGGTTAGCACCATGATCCAATAGGAGCTTTGAAATTTCATTGTGACCATATCTGGCAGCTATCATTAGCACACTCTCACCAGATTTATTGTATGAGTCCACATTAATGTTTTCTACTCCTAACAGGAGCTGTATACATTTTGTTTGACCCTTCTGAGTGGCTACTATAAGAGCTGAATTTCCGTCACTATTTCTGATGTTAATTTGTGCACCATGATCTAATAACAGCTTTATAAATCCTTCATATTCATGTAAGACGGCTTCTATCANCCACGATCTCACTGTTGCTGAGAAGACAGAGACGTCTAGGAGATCAAAGAAGGTCACCGCTAGAAAGAGCCCAAGAGATGGTAAGCTAGTTTATATTTGTGTACACGTACACAAGTGAAATGTCCATCACTATCCTGAACACATACACCATACGTACACACGTACACGTACACAAGTTAAATGTCTATTGTTTTAGCTCCAGGTTCAGACCTTCCTGTGGACCACGATCTCACTGTTGCTGAGAAGACAGAGATGTCTGGGAGATCGAAGAGATCATCGCTAGAAAGAGCCCAAGAGATGGTATGCTACATGTAGTTTATATTTGTGTACAGGTACACAAATGAAATGTTGTGATCATACTGTTGCTCCATACAGAAACCAGAGACTTCTAACAGATTGAGGCTCAGATCAAAGAAGGTCATAGTCAGACCGCACACACAGGAATATCAAACTTTATTCACAATTGGAACAGTTTGTAATATGATTTTTGTTTGAATTTCCTTTTTGTAAAGTGATGGAGAGGACTTTTGTAGACTACAGAATAGAAAGGCTCCACGGACCTTGTACGCAGGCGCGCGCGCTTAGCCATGCACTCCTAAGAAGGGGGAGTGGCCTGAGTACGAGACTGATAAATCGTCATGTCCTAACCCAGGGGGGCGTAGCCTGCAGCTGATGCAGCTCTGCCTCTAGGTAGTGTTCATCAATTAGAGTTACACCAAGAAGTTTTGTTGCTCTTGGTTGCTTCAACGCTTGCCAAGAATCCATAGACGAAGTTGGATATCGGGCCGCCGAAGATCGGAACATTCGGCAGCTCACTTCTCATGCCGACTGCTCGATCTACAAGCAACTAATTCTCTCGAGTTTTTTGCAGGCTGATACACTCATAGGTAGCTATTAGCTGATGCAGTTAGTTTGTGAAAAGTCGTTGTGTGTTTTGTTCAATAGCTGCCGATTATTGATGCCATGCGAAGATCGGTAATTTACTCTATTGCTTATCATGCACGTGCATGTCACAAGTTCGTCGAACGGAGTCAGAGAGCGCGCGCGCGTCTGGAGCGGAGTGATGGCAGCAGATTTCGAGAAGATACATTTCTATCGAACTGAACTAACTACAGCTGCACGTATTGGAGACGTTGAACGTGTTTCTTCCATTTTGTCTCGGACCCCGGAGGGATTTGATCTCAACTACAAGAGCCCTAAATTTATTGATCCGAAATGTTCGGGGGTCACGCCCCCTCTTATTGCTGCCTCTGGAATGGGTCAACTAGAAGTGGTGAAGCTCCTCGTACAGCGAGAAGGTGTCGAGGTGAATATAGTACAAACCCATCACATTCCATTTACCACTCCACTCTCTGCTGCTGCTGCCAAAGGGTATATTGAAGTCATGAAAGTTTTGATTGAAAAGGGAGCAGATGTTGACTGTGTGAGAGATGCGGACAGTCACTTTTGTGCTCATAGTGCGTTGTGTCAAGCTACCAGTAACAACCAATATGAGGCCGCAGCACTGCTACTGGGAAATGGTGCTAGTATTGGTGATGATAGTTATTTTCTTCTGGCATCGGCTGTTCCTATTAACAGCATTCGTGATACTAGCACTGAAAAAGACACAAAAATGAAATTGTTCAAGTTGTTGTTAGAACATGGTGCTAATATTGATTCAAGTGATCCTGAACATGGAATATCAATATTAATATTAGTGTGTCGTCGTGGCTCTTGGGACTGTGCTCGGCTTTTGATAGAACGTGGTGTTGATGTCACTGATAAAGAGCGACACAAGGGTCTGTTGGCTGTTGTGACTAGTGTATGGAATGTAGACAAAGAATTTTTAACAATGTTACTTGAACGAGGAGTGGATGTCAATGACACAGATGATGATGAGAAAACACCTCTAATGATGGCTAGCAGCCATAATGACATTGATATTGTTCAGCTGCTGTTGAAGTATAATGCTGATGTGAACATATCTTATCAACATGGAACTGCTCTGTCTCTTGTTTGTACACAAAGACATCATACCCGTGATCCAGATTTAGAGATTGCCAAGCTATTGATAGAGAATGGTGCAGATGTTAACCATGTTACAGTGGATGGTGGGCCCATTTTAACAAGAATTCTTAGTAAAATACAGCAGCATCACCAGCCTGAGACGGACCCTCTCTATAATAGCATGATGCTTCTACTCAAGAACAATGCTGATGTCAATTTAATTGCAGATATTCAAGGAAAGCATACTACACCTCTGATATTTGCTGTTCAGTGCATGTGGCGGGGAGAGAAGATTGTAAAGGAACTGTTGTCTTATGGAGGAATAGTTAACAAACAAGTTCTATCAGAAGCTTTACAACATTGTTACACTAATGTGACAAGAAATTATTATAATGATAAGGAATTTTATTTTCTACCTATTCTCGAGCTTCTTCTCAAACATGCTGCTGAAGGTGTAATCCAAGAGGACACAGAGATTGGTTCATTTCTTGTAAAAGCAGTCCACCACAATCACTATGGCCAATATGGTGCAGCCAGCACAACTAGCAGTAACTATAAAATTGCTGAATTACTTCTTCATTTCAAGGCTAATGCTAATACTGTATATGATGGCACCACTGCATTGATAGAAGCCAGCTCACATGGATACGAAGAATTTACAAAGTTGTTATTAGATCATCGTGCTAAAGTTAACATAAGGAATCGCTATGGAGATTCACCACTTACAATAGCCACCGAGAGAAATCAGGCCAAATGTGTGGAACTCCTATTGGGAAGAGAAGACATTGATGTAGATATCAAAGTACATAATGGATCAGATGAGACTTCACTGATGATAGCTACCAGATGTGGCCACACTGAGATTACAAAGCTACTAGTAGATCACAGTGCGCAAATTGACATCAGAAATGAAGATGGAAATTCGGCTCTTATGTTAGCCACTCAAAAGGGTAAAACAGAATGTATACAGCTCCTGTTAGGAGTAGAAAACATTGATGTGAACTCATACAATAAATCTTGGGAGAGTGCACTAATTATAGCAGTTAGATGTGGTCACAATGAGATTTCCAAGCTCCTATTAGAGCATGGTGCTAACCCCAATTTACAGAATAGTGATGGAAACACTGCACTAATGATTGCAAGTGAGAGAGGAAATGTTGCTATTATACAACAACTATTACAACATGGTGCTGACTTAGAAATGTTGGATGTGAGAGAATGTTCTGCTCTGTTTTATGCTGTGAAATCAAATTCTCCTGATGTAGTGAAACTATTTTTAGACAAAGGAGTGAATATCTCACGAAAAACTATTGATGGCAAAACACTTATTCAATTTGCTTTTGATTCTCATATGAAACCAGATGTTCACATGATTGAGATGTTGAAAGAAGCGTGCAAACAAACCATACCATCAGATGAGAAGCCACTAGAACTCAAGGATGCTTTCCGAATATTGGTACCATTAGCTTCCCATTGGCAAAATATAGGTGCATTACTAGGTATTTCTACTGAAGAAATGAATTCAATTAGTGCAGCAACCAAAATTGATTGTCTACGTGAGATGTTAACGATATGGTTAAAATCAAGTGATCCTGGTCCCACATGGTCATCACTTGCTGAAGCGGTTGAACCGATTGATCTAAGTAAGGCAGGAGAAATTCGTAGGAAATACTGTTACATTCCAGCCAGTAAAACATATCAACCTGATGAGGACCAAGACACTGTGGAGGAGCAGAAAGAGGAAGCTAAGAAGAACAACACTGAAGAGAATGTGGACATTTCAGACAGTGAAGACGAAAGCAGTACACCGAACACTGAAGATCCAAGTTTAGAGGAACACTTTGCTGCTGTAGAGAAAGCCATGAAAGAAAAGGGAACACTGAAGCATACTCTATCTCACGGAATGATGGTTGGTCCTGCTCGATCAGGAAAGAGCTCCCTGACGTCACGTCTTGCTGGTGAAATGCCCATATCTGACTCACCCAGTACTGGTGTAGCTGAAAAGGTCATACAAGTTGTTGGAGTACACAAGTCGCACTCTATTGCTCTTAGTGTACAAGATACAATATGGTTTAAACTACTGTATGACCAAGAAGCCATTAGACTGATGAAACTAGCCACTCAGAACATCACATCCCAACCACAGCAACCAGCTACTACCCAACTCACTACAGTGATAACACAACCTACTTCCACTTTGATACAAAGTGAAGTGGAGATTACCTCACCTATGGAACAGTCCCATGTCAGTGCCCCTGTCTGTACCACGGAACAGAGTAATACAACTCCATTCTTAAAAGAAGACTTCACAGCTCCATACCCAGAAGGATACATACCTCCAATGGAAGTATTCAAAGCTGCTACTACAGGCAAGGAGTTAGAGTCCCTTCGTCAACATTTCAAGAATTCTTGGTCCTTTTATCTGACAGACACAGGAGGACAAGTTGAGTTCCAAGACCTAGTTCCTCTCTTAGTTTCTGGGCCTTCTGTATTCTTCTTCACGTTTCGTCTTGATCAAGACCTCAACCAACGATTCACAATTGAGTATCATCTTCCTGAAGGTAGAAGGTCAAAGCCATACCAGTCTACCCTCACTGTGGTGGAAGCAATCCTTCAAACCCTCGCCAGTGTAGCTTCAATGGGGACATTCACCTACAAAGGTCCACACGTTAAAAGTGCCTCCTCAAAACCTAAAGTGTTCATTGTTGGAACTCACAAAGACAAGCTCAACCCTGCTACTGCTGAATCAGAGATCAAAGAAATTGACCAACACCTTCAGGAAGTCATCATGTCAACTTCACACTATGACCAAGACATAATACAATTTGCCAGTGAATCACAACTTATTTTCACAGTCAATAATTTCTCAGAGGATGATTCAGACTTTAAAAAAATTCAACTAGGTGTTGAACGTGTTGTTTGTTGCAACAGCCAATTTAAAGCACGCTTTCCAACTCACTGGTTAATCTTCAGCCTTGTTCTTCGACAAGAAATGATCAAAGATAAAATCATCAGTTATGATCAATGTTTCTCTATTGCCAAAGACTGTGGCATTACAGACACTAAAGAACTGGACCATGCACTGTGGTTTCTACACACAAAGGTCGGAGTAATCCGTCACTTCCCAGTACCTGGTCTACAAGAGTTTGTGATTCGTGAACCACAAATTCTATTTGACATGATCACCAAACTGATTTTAAATACATTTACCTTTGAAAATACAGGCAAGAAATGTTCTATGGAATTTGAACAAAGGGGGATATTTACATTTGAAAGTTTTTTAAAACTGCAAAATGACACATTATCAATGTTTCCACCAGAAAAGCTAATAAGGCTACTAATACAACTCCAAATAATTGCTCCATTCCAAGAAGGAGATCAAGAGAAATTCTTTATCCCCTGTGTTCTTGCCCAGTCTGAAGAGTGTGAATTTCAGTCCTTACCTCAGAGCATTAACATTCCTCCAATGCTTATCACATTCAACTGTGGGTACTGCCCCAAAGGTCTCGCTGGAGCTCTCATTGTATACCTCCTCTCAAACAAGATGGGGTCAAAGTTCAAATGGGAATTGAAAACAAAGAAGATCCATCGGAATCAAGTATCATTTCTCATCAGCTCGTGTGATATCATCACACTCAAGATCCACCCCACTTTCCTGGAGCTCATCCATTCTTCAGATAGAAACTCATCTGCTACGGATGGCATAGATCCTCTACAACAAAGTATTTGCAACGAAATTCGTCACTCCATTGAAAGTGGTATCAGACATGTATCATTAGTATTGAACCTCACCTCTAATGCTGAACATTCACTGAGTTTTTATTGCCGAAACTCAGCCTGCAATAGCAAACGTCCTCCACATCCAGCTTCTGACATTGTTGAAGATGGATACGGTTTTGTTAAACTATGGTGTAGGAAATCTGACGAAGTTGTAACCTCAGACCTGCCCTCAGGCTATTCAGTGTGGTTTCAAGAGAATAAATCACGTCAAGATCTGAACACCAAGCCAGCAAGCACAGCAGAAGCATCAGTCAACCAGGAACACACCAAGAGTGGACACAATGATGTGAGTGAAATTAACAGCTGTTACATGTATGTACATGGTATTATTGTGTGACTATTGTTTTCTTCAGGTTAAAGAAGCTCATCCTGGTTTAGCTACCAACGACCCAAAATTAAACCAAAGAACTCCAAAGCAAATCGGTAAGTGACTGACTAGTGACCATTGGTGTACATGCCTCCCACGCAGAGTACGAGTATTGGTTGCTATATTATATGAGCATGAAACTAAAGCCAGCCTGGTCAGTGTGTGTAATTTGTGATAATTATGTTACTACGTTTGACTCTCTTAAAAAATTAAAAATTTAAAAATTAATATTGTTGTGGTTTCCATACACACTGTGACAGATTATTTTTTTTTGCAGTGTGGATATTATAATATTATGTGATATTCCTGTACAATATTTTAGGCCATTCTGATACATTAGATGGATGTGACTATGCAAAGATTGTCAAGTATCTGAAGATACTCAATAGAAGTCAGATTGTGGAGCTTGGTACAGTATTAGGACTGAACGTTTTTGAACTTGAAAATATGACCAGCCTTCCTGGAGACATGGTGAAAGCATGGCTGAGGAAAGAAGGAAAAGTCACAGAAAACTCTGGCACTCCTACCTGGAGTGTGTTGATCACAGCACTGACGGAGATTGGACAGACAGGTGTTGCTGATGATATTGAGAGGAAGAAGTAACTACAGGGTATAACAATGCATGTAGACTTTGTTGATTAATACTCTCTGGACTCTATAGAATAATATTATATTAATTAACTTTTTTTTTCAGCCTGTTGTTCATGTAACTAGCTGGCACATTTTCCATTTGCTATTGGGTATAATTATACATGTATACAGCCAGAAATTATTGTTTTAAGACTATATTATATAATTATTATTATTATTATATATACGGCTCATGATTATTATTACTATACATACTTTGCACTTTTTAGTTTTTAGATATATATATATATATACATTCCATAGAGCACATTTAATGCAGTCACAGACTTATATTTTGTTATCGATATCATTGTATGAAATATTCTACGCTGCCCTGCATGGCATCAATAATAAAATAATTATAAGAAATTTTTGTTACCAGTATAAACACAAAGTCATACAGAAAATAATTATGATCAATAAAAAAAATTATAAATAAATGCACATAAAAACTCAATATTAAGCGATTTCAGTTTTAAGCCATATAACACAACAGTGTGTAAAGTCAGTTAGGCAAAGCTCCGATCTCAAACTCATCTTTCAACCCTCAGTGTGCTCAATACCCTTTTCATGACATCTGGATGCAAGTTTTGAAGTTCAGCAACCTGAAATAATCCCAAGAAGGAAATCATGACAACATGCCAACTTGCAAGCAAGCCTAAGTTGTTGTTTTGTTGATGTTAACATTATTGCAAGTGGTTGTTTGCATCTACTTATCTTGACTAACCTGTACTACACCAGTTGAAAGATATTGGCGGAATCCTTCAATCAATTGTTTTACATTCTTCGGATTGTATGTGATCATCTCCCCAATCTCCGTGGCAGTGAGCAGTGAGGGGTAGTTGATCTGGTGGACGGTGTCTGTCCCCCATTGGTCGTCAAGTAGCTCCTTCATCTGTTGCAGTCTGGCAATTATCCCAGCAAATCCGGGAAACCCAAATGGATTAAAGTCCTTCATCGATGAAAATTTTGCTTTAATCACCAGATCTTCGCCCACTGGTTGCTCAGCAACGTTGATGATCAGTGAGAGTGTGCTATAAATAGAGATATAAATGAGAGCGAGAGGTGAAAAAATTATCTATCAAACAATAGTGGATTGTCGAAATAGTGTAGTAGCCACATTGCCAGATTCTCCCTCTCAGATAATAATAATAATAGAAGGGTCGTGCTCTTTTACTAGTTCTAGACCACATGCAGACTATAGCTAGGTGATAAACCATACTTTGATCCACTTTTCTATGTTGTGGATACATAGGAATCAGAATTGCTTGAAAAAGCAGCTATATATATATCCTGATTTATGGCTATACTAACTCTATTAATTGGCAAATCTAATGTACACTTTTACACACATACCTGCCATCATACGTCCATGAGTTGTTTCCCACTTTGCTATCATACAGTGGAACATAGTCCAGACTCAGTGGCACTGAATTATCACCATTGTTGACAGTCACAGTGTCCGCTAATATTACATGCAAAGAATTGATATAAATCACCAAAGAAGTATATAATCACGATCTTATGGTACTGTAAATCAAACAATACTCATTCCCATGGCTCCTCTCACTCTTCATGTATGCAGCATTAAAAGAGGTCTAGGGAGTGGCCTGGGTACGAGGTTAGTTACAACATTATCATGATTATAGTAAGCTAGCTCCTATAAAGAAATTGAACATCTTTTCAAAATTCCATACATACCTGGCCAGAAGTTGGGAACACAGAATTGGTACGATCTTGAAGATGGCTGACCATCATAGCTCCCTGTCTTCACCCCTTTCACTGTCAATGTCAAAGTTGAACTGCATTTCAAACAGACCAGTACACACAATCATTATTTTACACAATGAAGTAGAGGTGAGCAAGCTGGTTTAGGATGCTACAACCACATCACATTGCAAAATATGAAGTTATGCATTTATAGTCTATCTACTTACGCAGACATGTCAAGGTCGTAGGTGACTGAGGTCTGAACAAACTTGCCTCTCGTGTAGTCAGTTGTGTGGCCATCATCCTCATACAAATTGAGAGTATTTTCTCTGAGTTAATGAAGTTTTAGAACACTTAGTTACTCTCTCAAGTGTACGTTATACGAATACTGTCTTCCAGACTTACTTCGAAACTTTTGGTGCAATGAACACAACAAACTTCAAACTAGTAGGTATTTCCTGGGCAGATCCAAGTGATGCTGAGCATTGAAGAGAAAAATGAAAAGTTGATGGAATGTAGTGCACACACACACACACACACACAGGGATAGGCCTACCCAGGATCCAGCTAGCAATTAACATTACAATACATTACAATACATAGATACGTACGGAAGTCGTCAGTCCTCATTGGAATGATGCTGCCAGCCTTGACAAAGACAGGGATCTCAGAGAGAGTGTAGTTTTTACTGATCACCTTATCACCTTCCTCCAGTTTACCACTGGTCCACGAGACATACCACCCCTAGACAACAGAGAATAGATAAACTGAGGCTGAAATACCGTATTTGGCAAATTGGTGAATTATTCTGCAAATCACCAAACAGTTTTACATGCATGTGGTTTTATACGCACGCACACGCATATACACAATGCAGTGTACAGAATTAAATCTAAAATCACCAATCATGCTAAAATGGGAATTGGCTAAATTTTAAACCCACCAAATTTACCCACTATACGGTATGACACACTGGCAAAACAGAGGAAAGATACAACAGCTATATGTACAATCCTGAGCTGGTGCTTTAACTATCTCACTAGCCTGTGACCATAGTATGGGTTGAGAACTTGCGAGTACGTACACTGATAAAGCACCAAAGTGTCAGCTTAGGTGATTATAGCTCGAGCAAACTTACTTCAGGTAGCCAAACTTTCTTATCCACCAAACCAGTGACATTGTCCATTGGAGCTGTAATGGGCGCCACAATCATGTCTGGTCCAAAGTAGTACTGCAAGAGATCAAGATACAACAGCAAGATGTACAAAACAACCAAAAGTCAATCCACAAAATGCTTGGAATCTTATTTACATGACACTGTAAATTAAGTACTAGTCAGTAGAATGCCCCCCCCCCCTCCACACACACACACACACACACACACACACACACACACACACAAATAAAACTAACAAATCTTTTTGTTTACATACTTGTGTGGTGTAACTGTATGCTTCAGGACTTTCAGGGTATTCATAGTACATTGGACGAAGTAGGCTTAGTCCTGAAACAAACACACAACACCATTGTTAATTTTGACATTCACATCAGCAACACACAGAGTCACATAAAACTACTGTACCTTCATCGTAAGCTATTCTGGCATTGGAGTAGATGTAAGGTAACAGAGCAGCTCTTAGCCGAATGGCACTTCGCAACACTTCATAGTTTTCCTACAAAATCACCAAGTCCAATGTATATGTTCCACGCATTTTGAGAATTTGCGCAATTTGCAAATTGCGCAGCGCATTTTGGAATTTTTTAAAATGCGCACGCATTTTGAATTATTCCTAAAATGCGCAAGAGCACTGCGCAATTTGCAAACTGCGTAGTGTTTAATTTGCGCATGTCAAATTGCGCAACAGCAAACAATGCAGCCACAAAGCCAACCCTCTACTCAATTAACCTTGTACTATAAGTGCTTATTAGTGAACTTTTGAAGCCATGAGATATGGATAGCAAGCTTACACTGTCTGCCTGTCAGGTCTGTATAGGGGATAGCTTTACATGCATGCATGCAGCTATATAATTTGTAAGCCTCTATTGAAATCGGTTCCCAACAGAAGGGTGTTGTGGGTAACCTCATGCAGTTCTTGGAACATTGTCCTGTCTGACTATGCCAAATAAGACAGAAGCACTAGATATCCATCAGTGCAAGTCATTCAATTGAAATATGCATACTCAATGTGAGGTATAGAGAACACAAGGGCTTTCTAATCTTGTATAACAATTGACAGGTATAGCTATACTAGCCTGAAGACATACAAGACTAATGATTGGAATGCTAGATGTAAAGTACATACTGACTTCAGTGGCGGATCTAGGAAATTGAATAGGGGGGTTCTAATCAATGCGCGCGGAGCGCGCGCAAAATTTTACGTAGCCACGCCCACTTCCGGTCCCAACAGCCCCCGCCCCTTTGCGCTCGTGCAGCTAAAATTTTGCCAAAAAAGCCTGAATGGAAGAAAAAAACGGCAAGAAAGGAACAGAAACTCTATATTTTTCACAAAAGACTAATATTCAGCGTGATTTTGAGTTGCTTTTAGTATTTTTAAGTTGAAAGGAGGGTTCCAGCTTAGCCTTTTCCAATCTGCACAGTTAATTATGATGCGAGGTCTCAGCTGAAAGGGGGGTTCCGTGGAACCCTGTGAACCACCCCAGGATCCGCCACTGGACTTTCAAGAGAATCATATGAGGTACAGTAGGTCATTGAATAAGACTAAGGTTATGCAGATGCATGCTGTTGATGAAGAGGTATGTCAACTTCAAGAGCTATGAACAGAGATCTGCTGCATACATGCATGTCAAGTTAGCTGAACATGTAATACTAGGATGTAATACTAGTCCAATAGAAAGGACTACTGGCACTGGCACACTGCAGACAGATCATGCAACATTAAAAAAATACATGCAGGCTATGCCCTACCTGACAGGCTGTAAGAATACAGTTCTTTTTATAAGCCTTCTTTCAATAGTTTCCAAATTGCGCAACTGGTATAGGTCGTTCCTAGTTTGCGCAACTAAATTGCGCAATTTGCAAACTGCGCACAAAATTGCGCAATTTGCAAAATGCGTGCGCATTTTGACGATTTCCAAAATGCGTTGCGCAATTTGCAAATTGCGCAAATCGTTAAAACGCGCGGAACATATACAATCATGTGACAGAAAGATGATTTGACACAAAAGGAATGGAACATGATACACACACATAATTTATTTTATAAGGTGGCTCAGAATAGGCTGTATAAATCCTATATCAAGACAGTGTAAACCTATACCCACAGCAATGTCCAAATTGACTCAACTTAGTTTCGTCCCCAAGCCTCTCCCTCCTTTCTTTCCGTGAGAAGAGAGGGTGTGGTCTGGGAGGGGATGAGACTATAAACTTAACTCACTGGAGGGAACACCCATATCCGACGGTCGTTAGCAGGGTCCTTTGAACTGTGGATCCTGAAGATGGGGGAGAGGGCCCCCCACTGCACCCACCGGGTGTAGAGTTCGGGGGGCGGACAAGGAGAGAGGTGACCCCCGATGTCGTGACTCCAGTAGCCAAAGCCAACATTAGAGGCAGTCATGGTGAAGGTGACTTGGAAATCCAGGGAAGCCCAACTCTGTAAGGTAATGGCATGGATGCTTCAATTCCTTCCTAAAGATGCACACCTTCAATGGGAGAGTTACTATTAGAGTCACATGCTTATTAGTGAACTTTTGAAGCCATGAGATATGGATAGCAAGCTTACACTGTCTGCCTGTCAGGTCTGTATAGGGGATAGCTTTACATGCATGCATGCAGCTATATAATTTGTAAGCCTCTATTGAAATCGGTTCCCAACAGAAGGGTGTTGTGGGTAACCTCATGCAGTTCTTGGAACATTGTCCTGTCTGACTATGCCAAATAAGACAGAAGCACTAGATATCCATCAGTGCAAGTCATTCAATTGAAATATGCATACTCAATGTGAGGTATAGAGAACACAAGGGCTTTCTAATCTTGTATAACAATTGACAGGTATAGCTATACTAGCCTGAAGACATACAAGACTAATGATTGGAATGCTAGATGTAAAGTACATACTGACTTCAGTGGCGGATCTAGGAAATTGAATAGGGGGGTTCTAATCAATGCGCGCGGAGCGCGCGCAAAATTTTACGTAGCCACGCCCACTTCCGGTCCCAACAGCCCCCGCCCCTTTGCGCTCGTGCAGCTAAAATTTTGCCAAAAAAGCCTGAATGGAAGAAAAAAACGGCAAGAAAGGAACAGAAACTCTATATTTTTCACAAAAGACTAATATTCAGCGTGATTTTGAGTTGCTTTTAGTATTTTTAAGTTGAAAGGAGGGTTCCAGCTTAGCCTTTTCCAATCTGCACAGTTAATTATGATGCGAGGTCTCAGCTGAAAGGGGGGTTCCGTGGAACCCTGTGAACCACCCCAGGATCCGCCACTGGACTTTCAAGAGAATCATATGAGGTACAGTAGGTCATTGAATAAGACTAAGGTTATGCAGATGCATCGCTGTTGATGAAGAGGTATGTCAACTTCAAGAGCTATGAACAGAGATCTGCTGCATACATGCATGTCAAGTTAGCTGAACATGTAATACTAGGATGTAATACTAGTCCAATAGAAAGGACTACTGGCACTGGCACACTGCAGACAGATCATGCAACATTAAAAAAATACATGCAGGCTATGCCCTACCTGACAGGCTGTAAGAATACAGTTCTTTTTATAAGCCTTCTTTCAATAGTTTCCAAATTGCGCAACTGGTATAGGTCGTTCCTAGTTTGCGCAACTAAATTGCGCAATTTGCAAACTGCGCACAAAATTGCGCAATTTGCAAAATGCGTGCGCATTTTGACGATTTCCAAAATGCGTTGCGCAATTTGCAAATTGCGCAAATCGTTAAAACGCGCGGAACATATACAATCATGTGACAGAAAGATGATTTGACACAAAAGGAATGGAACATGATACACACACATAATTTATTTTATAAGGTGGCTCAGAATAGGCTGTATAAATCCTATATCAAGACAGTGTAAACCTATACCCACAGCAATGTCCAAATTGACTCAACTTAGTTTCGTCCCCAAGCCTCTCCCTCCTTTCTTTCCGTGAGAAGAGAGGGTGTGGTCTGGGAGGGGATGAGACTATAAACTTAACTCACTGGAGGGAACACCCATATCCGACGGTCGTTAGCAGGGTCCTTTGAACTGTGGATCCTGAAGATGGGGGAGAGGGCCCCCCACTGCACCCACCGGGTGTAGAGTTCGGGGGGCGGACAAGGAGAGAGGTGACCCCCGATGTCGTGACTCCAGTAGCCAAAGCCAACATTAGAGGCAGTCATGGTGAAGGTGACTTGGAAATCCAGGGAAGCCCAACTCTGTAAGGTAATGGCATGGATGCTTCAATTCCTTCCTAAAGATGCACACCTTCAATGGGAGAGTTACTATTAGAGTCACTCACTCACTCACTCACTCACTCACTCACTCACTCACTCACTCACTCACTCACTCACTCACTCACTCACTCACTCACAGGATGAACATCTCCTGAGAAGCCAACCTGGTAGCGATGGTTGCCCAGTCCTCCCCATCGGTGAAGGAGAAGAGGACGAATCTACAGAACATGAAACCAAATTATACTAAAGAATTCCTAACATATTATCTACAGTATAGTAGCACAAAAAAAACAACAACAAATAAAGTGGTTTAGTTTGTTATTTGCTTGCTTGTCTCTTTTACGTACCATATAGCCGGAAAAATTGATGGGGATTTTAATTTGATGGTTTGATGGTCAATGTCCAAATCGTCAAATTTAATCCACCAATATTTTAGCCACCATATATGCATGTACTATGAGCACACACAAATCGTCAAATTTAAATTTGTCAACATATTTATTTTACGTTCTGCAGAGGAGACTGTCAATATTTCCAGCTATACGGTATAATATTGTGATAGGTAGGATGCGGAAATAGCAATGAAATTTCATAAGGGAACTATCTCTCACTGTGTTGTTCTGCCAGTGGTAGGGGTCTGTGAAGAAGATGTGGTTGAGCCAGAAGGTGGGGTTGACTCCTGGTACTTTAATCCAGTCCTCCCCCTGCTGCCAGTCCAGCCACCAGAAGTCAATGCCCTCCTCCTCTCTGGCCCCAAGGACAATCTTGAACCAGTTGGTCACAAACTGTTGTCATGGGATAGGGTTATAGTTTTTGAAACATACATTAAGGATGTATTTTGATTTAATACATAATTCTTTATCATAATGTATTAAGGTTATGTGTTTAATCATCTCACTTTTTTATCAGAAGGGACAAATGGGACATAATGATTTGTAGCAGGATCGATTCCCATGGCCTTTGCCATTGCATTGTACTTATCCTCCCATGGCTGTATACCTATAGGAGACAGAAAGCAAGTAAAGATTATAATAAATGAAAGTAAAAGAAGTTAGTGGCATACCAGAAGCAGGGTGCACATTCAACGTGTTTCTCAATCCCTTTGATTTACACCTGAAGAAAGTACATACACATACAAGTATAGGATCAGCCATGAGAATAATGAGTGATGAAGATAGCTTTAAATAATTCTCTGCACTCACAGACTATCTCAATCATCCTCAAACAGCTCTATACCATGGCTTACCAATCCAAGAACTTCTTTGGGTTTGGAAAGAGATGAGAGTCCCACGTGAAACCAGTCCACCCCTTCCTCTCTCCAGCCTACAAAATGTCACATGACAGTGATTACTAGGGAATGGATGTCACATGCATGTGCTAGTGGATCATGATCAAATAATTTCAGTCCTGCAGTAGGTATTACAATTATAGCCTCATAACAAGGATTTGGGAAGGTTAAAGGAGAGAGCCTGGGTACGAAGCTACTATAATCACACAGATGCATACCTGGTCTTTGTCAGGTCCATAGAAGGTGATGTGCCAATCCATGTCAGTGACAATCACATCAAGAGGAATGTTCCGCTGCTCATAATCCCGTGCTAATTTCTGCATGCATGAGGTCACACACACACACACACACACACACACACACACACACACACACACACACACACACACACACACACACACAAACATACACAAATACATTTAAGCAATCCGTGTATAACTCACAACTCACCATCTCTCCGATGTCATTGTAAGCCCAGTATCTGGAATAGAAGCTACCAAAAGCATATCGAGGAGGAATGGGTATCTTTCCAGACACCTAGGTACAACACACACTTAAATATCTTCAACATTAAATTCACATCAAAACTGACATACCATTCCAAATTCTTTCAGTGCAAGCTTGTAATCTAAATGAATGTATAAGAGTTTACTAGTCAGTAATGCTGCAAACAAGTCAAGTACAAGGAGTACCCTTGGTACACTGACCATGGCCGTGTCCAAAGAAGTAGAGGTCTCTGTAGGACTCTTTACCATAGTAACACGCTTGCTTTGGATCAGAGGCATGCTTGTCGTAGCAACATCCCTAGAATGATAGGAAGGCAGGCTATTTCTAACAAGGGAGTTTGTAGCAGTTAAATGTGTAAGTTGCCTAAGGAGCATCATATGTACCATTCCGTTGCAGTCGAACTGTGAAATTCCCACATAGCCACACATTTGACGCTAAATGTGCAAGAGGAGAAAAAAAAATTGATTATGAGAATTAACTGAGTATTCCAATTTAGTTAACATGATATTCCAACCTACCTTGTTAGCAGTCACTGATGAGCAGTCACTTGGTTGTGGGAAGGACAGGTTGACGACCCACGGCCAGTCAGAGCCATCAAACCGAGGACGATTGGTATCGTCAATCACAACATAACCGGTCTTCGATATCAGCCTACACATATAACGTACATAGAAAAGCTTACATGAAGTACAAGCAGGTGTACATACCCCAGTGTACAATGGAGATCTTCTCGTGATTGGTTGAAGCAGTCCAGTTCAATGCTTCCATTTACACGATCCAGAGTCTGAGATAAACCAGATAAAAGTAACTAACTGTGCAACTGCAGCAAACTTTATAGTGATTCAGGTTGACTTACTCGAATGGTTCCCATGAGGTTTCCATTCAGAGCCATCTCTGAGGCAGGCACTGGCTTCCACTCTGCCTTCAGACCACTGCTAGTCTCAACAGTCACATCCAGGTTGGATGCACTGAATGATTCCTCACTGTCACTGAGATAACGAACCTAGAGTGAGATTAGCATCAAGGCCGAGTCAAATGTATACCTGACCTTAGTCTTTCCGCTAAAAAGATAAATAACTGCAGCCTAGCTTGCCAGACCCTTTATAAATGCTCAGCTCAACTACAAATTGCCTGAAGTAGTGCTAAGCTAGCATACATTGACAAGTGGGGAATAGGCTGAGCAGCTAAGCTGCATGTGGCAACATCTGACAATTTGCCACTGGCATTGGCTTCATAATCATATGTCAATGCGCACTAAATACCTGTACAGATGGTGTTTTGATAACTTTCCAACTTCCATCTTGAGAGGTATCAAAGTTTGGCGTGGGCAGGTTTCTGTTGATGAATGCAAAGGTTGGAGCATCATTGTTTCCACCCCACTCCATGCGAATCATGTTCTCAGTGAGGATGGTGAAGCGAGCTTTGCCCACTTGAACCACAGACTTCGAG
Source organism: Tethya wilhelma (assembly GCA_964030475.1). NCBI lineage: Eukaryota > Metazoa > Porifera > Demospongiae > Tethyida > Tethyidae > Tethya > Tethya wilhelma. The sequence goes on from CAXIPT010000001.1 coordinate 21,184,367, forward strand.
TTTGGCTTTGGGTCGTAGTCACCATGTTGGTAGGAATACTGGAAGCAACAGAGGAGAGCAACAAACATGAAGAAAAGTGAACTCTCCATCTCGACGACCATGTGCTAATTCTTCGCGCACGCGTATATAAATAGTAAATAAAAATTACATCATTCACGGTTAGGGAATTCCCTAATCCAAGCGTTTCTATAGCAACAGAATTCGAGCAAGCAGAACCGAAAGAGCACAGCAATGACTAGCAGAGATCCTTACCCCTTTCCAAGGCTGGAGAACGACGACGACTTTGTCGGGAGTAAGTCAAAGTCTCTCTCCAACAGTGGGGACAGTCTGAAGAGGAGTGGAGAAGGTGAAACACTCAGGCTCTCTCAAAACGAACTTGATCCCTGGACCAGGCTCAATGCAACCAAGACCCTGTCAAGCCATCGTCAAGAAATCATGTACTACGACCCTCAAGCGCCTCGTGATAGCCTTGACTTTGTGCTCAAGTGTCAATATGATCACCACAAGGAGTTCATGAGCTCCAAAGCACAGACTCTTTTTCAGCCGGAAACTCTGGGTCTAAATCATGGTCGGGTCCTCAAGAACAGACCAGTCATTCCGGAACCAGTTACCCTTGAGACTAAATCTCTGGTTACTTTCTCTGAGCCAAGGAAGACAGCCATCCACAGTGCCAAAGGGTTGGCTATTGAGAGTCACCATTCTGAAGCGACTAACAGAGGATACTCTCGCAAACACGATGGAGGCTTCTACTCTACTTAGTTAATTGTGGTGGTGACAAGCTTGTAAAATCAGACATAGTTATTTTTGGGAACATGACTCTAATGCTGTAACTTGAAATTGTTTCTGCTTGTTTTGCTGATAAATATTGCTTGAACAGGAAATTATAACATGATTAGAATAAACATACACAAATACATTTAAGCAATCCGTGTATAACTCACAACTCACCATCTCTCCGATGTCATTGTAAGCCCAGTATCTGGAATAGAAGCTACCAAAAGCATATCGAGGAGGAATGGGTATCTTTCCAGACACCTAGGTACAACACACACTTACATAAATATCTTCAACATTAATTCACGTCAAAACTGACATACCATTCCAAATTCTTTCAGTGCAAGCTTGTAATCTAAATGAATGTAAGAATGTACTAGTCAGTAGTGCTGTAAACAAGCCAAGTATAGGGAGTAAGTACCCTTGGTACACTGACCATGGCCATGTCCAAAGAAGTAGAGGTCTCTGTAGGACTTTTCACCATAGTAACACGCTTGCTTTAGATCAGAGGCATGCTTGTCGTAGCAACATCCCTAGAATGATAGGAAGGCAGGTTATTTCTAACAAGGGAGTTTGTAACGGTTAAATATGTAAGTTGCTTAAGAGCATCATACGTACCATTCCATTGCAGTCAAACTGTGAGATTCCGATATAGCCACACATTTGACGCTAAATGTGCAAGAGGAGAAGGAAAAAATTGATCATGAGAATTAATAACTGAGTATTCCAATTTAGTTAGCCTGATATTCCAACCTACCTTGTTAGCAGTCACTGATGAGCAGTCGCTTGGTTGTGGGAAGGACAGGTTGACGACCCACGGCCAGTCAGAGCCATCAAAGCGAGGACGATTGGTATCGTCAATCACAACATAACCGGTCTTTGATATCAGACTACACATGTCCAGAGATTTTTAGATGAAGTACAAGTCAATACAGTAGGTATGATTATTATACATACCCTAGTGTACAATGGAGATCTTCTCGTGATTGGTTGAAGCAGTCCAGCTCAATGCTTCCATTCACACGATCCAGAGTCTGAGATAAACCAGGTAAAAGAAACTAAACGTACAACTGCAGCAAACTTTCTACAAAAAACACATCTAATGTCATGTTAGTATATACATTGACAGGCCTGGTACATATATAGCTCTATCATATTTGCCACGCTACTATAAAATCTAATCTACTTACATACCATACATTCACTTGAGTACAAAATTATGTACATTTGCATGCAGCAACAAAACAAAAAATCACCAGGTTGAGAGTGATTCAGGTTGACTTACTCGAATGGTTCCCATGAGGTTTCCATTCAGAGCCATCTCTGAGGCTGGCACTGGCTTCCACTCTGCCTTCAGACCACTTCTAGTCTCAACAGTCACATCCAGGTTGGAGGCACTGAATGATTCCTCACTGTCACTGAGATAACGAACCTACAGTGAGATTAGCATCAAGGCCGAGTCAAATGTATACCTGACCTTAGTCTTTCCGCTAAAAAGATAAATAACTGCAGCCTAGCTTGCCAGACCCTTTATAAATGCTCAGCTCAACTACAAATTGCCTGAAGTAGTGCTAAGCTAGCATACATTGACAAGTGGGGAATAGGCTGAGCAGCTAAGCTGCATGCGGCAACATCTGATAATTTGCCCATAGATATTATACAATATTTATGATTTGCCATTGGCATTGGCTTCATATGTCAATGAGTGGCTTAAATACCTGTACAGATGGTGTTTTGATAACTTTCCAACTTCCATCTTGAGAGGTATCAAAGTTTGGCGTGGGCAGGTTTCTGTTGATGAATGCAAAGGTTGGAGCATCATTGTTTCCACCCCACTCCATGCGAATCATGTTCTCAGTGAGAACGGTGAAGCGAGCTTTGCCCACTTGAACTACAGACTTCGAGTTTGGCTTTGGGTCGTAGTCACCATGTTGGTGGGAATACTGGAAGCAACAGAGGAGAGCAACAAACATAAAGAAAAGTGAACTCTCCATCTCGACGACCATGTGCTAATTCTTCGCGCACGCGTATATAAATAGTAAATAAAAATTACATCATTCACGGTTAGGGAATTCCCATTTCCAAGCGTTTCTATAGCAACAGAATTCGAGCAAGCAGAACCGAAAGAGCACAGCAATGACTAGCAGAGATCCTTACCCCTTTCCAAGGCTGGAGAACGACGACGACTTTGTCGGGAGTAAGTCAAAGTCTCTTTCCAACAGTGGGGACAGTCTGAAGAGGAGTGGAGAAGGTGAGACACTCAGGCTCTCTCAAAACGAACTTGATCCCTGGACCAGGCTCAACGCAACCAAGACCCTGTCAAGCCATCGTCAAGAAATCATGTACTACGACCCTCAAGCGCCTCGTGATAGCCTTGACTTTGTGCTCAAGTGTCAATATGATCACCACAAGGAGTTCATGAGCTCCAAAGCACAGACTCTTTTTCAGCCGGAAACTCTGGGTCTAAATCATGGTCGGGTCCTCAAGAACAGACCAGTCATTCCGGAACCAGTTACCCTTGAGACTAAATCTCTGGTTACCTTCTCTGAGCCAAGGAAGACAGCCATTCACAGTGCCAAAGGGTTGGCTATCGAGAGTCACCATTCTGAAGCGACTAACAGAGGATACTCTCGCAAACACGATGGAGGCTTCTACTCTACTTAGTTAATCGTGGTGGTGACAAGCTTGTAAAATCAGACATAGTTATTTTTGTGAACATGACTCTAATGCTGTAACTTTCTGCTTGTTTTGCTGATGAACTTTGCTTGAACAGGAAATTATAACATGATTAGAATAATTTAATACGCATGCGCAGTAACAAGGATACCAAACTTCCTGTGCATGTGTTTGTGGTAAATTATAAAAGCTGGCTAAAATACAGCACAAGTCATTGGGAAAAAAGTATGTCTAAAGAAGGCCAACTTCTCAAAGCGTGCAGAGAAGGAGATTTCAGTCTAGCTGTTCAACTCCTTCAGCAAGGCTATAGCCCTGATGCCAAAGAGGATGAGACAAAAGCTTCACCACTTCACTATGCTTGTCTGAAAGGGAATCTGTCCTTTGTGAAAACCCTTGTTGAAACCTACAAGTGCAATGTGGATTCTAAGGACAAAGTAAATCAAACTCCACTGCACTATGCTGCTCAAACTGGCTCCAAAGAAGTGGCACAATATTTACTGGAAAAGAATTGTATTCCAGAACCAATTGATGACAATGGTGAATCTCCACTACACTTGGCATGCAGTGAGGGACACACTGACCTTGTTGCACTGCTCTCAAAGAAATGCAACCGTCAACTTAGAAACAAAGCTGGCCTTACTCCTCTTCAACTGGCCACAAATCGTGAGATGAGCATCCTTCTTCGTCAACACAGTAAGAAAATGGTCGAAGAAGAAACTGCTGACAGGTCTGGTCGTGATCAGTCCAGTACCACTGGTTCAGGAGCTAACCAACAGAGTACAGGAGGTGGCACAGGTAAGTGATTTATGATGTTTGATTTCATCAGCATATCACTGACGCATGCATGAATGGCTATTATGTATGTATGTATCCTAAACTGGAGTCTTGTAACTCATGCTTGTAAAGTACACTGTTAAAATTTAATTTTGGTGTGTAAAAACAAAAGTAAAACTACACACTTTTCACAAAGTGTGCTACTATTACACGTAAAGTGTCTCCAATAAGTACACACTTCACTTAGTGTGTTACTTCCACATGTAAAGTGTCACTAATACTACACATTTTATTTTTATTTTTAACATACCAAAACTTAACAGTGAAAAGTAGCCTCATTCCCAGGCTCTCTCCCTGATTTTTGTGCACGTGCGTGTATAAATATTCACTGGGAGAGAGTCTTTATAAGGCTGGTTTACATCAGAATATAATAATTATTGTAGAAAAGTATGATAGTAATTATATGTGGCTAGCTGAGATGCATAATCACACACAGTTGTTTACAAGCAAGTATAGCTATTGAAGTGCATCGACCATTTCCTCATTCATAATAACCTTATCTAATCTACCCTGTAGGTCACACAGGTGTGCAAAGGAATTCTTTTTCTTTGCTTTTGTGGCTTGATTTAGTTTAATTTTTGTATTATATACACCTTGTACACTCTGCCATACATTGTGTATGCTCAATAAGCCTTTTTCCTACTAAAATTGTTAGGCTTAATAATCAATAGTGGTGACATATTATTTGATATAGGGAATTCATTTCTATTGTAATTATAGAGGTTATCCCCCTTGGGTTAAAGGTGGACTGGTTTCCTTGTTTAGTTTACTATCAAAGTAATTCCCCCTATCTGGAGGGGTTGGATAAAGTATCCCACCTGGCCAGTCATGTTTTGGGTGGCATGAGTCTGAATTCTTCAAGTTTTTCAGTAATCTATGAAGCTAACATGTCCCTGTTTTGATATTAATCCATGCACAATAACAATTATTATAGTGTGGTAAGAGTTTACTTTCATGTAATTGTCCCTATTAGTAGCCATAATATCATTAAGATTTCCGGTTATTATGTGAAAATAAACTTAATAGAAATGACGTCATCTATGTAGGGACTTGTCATGCACATATCTCTATTATAGATAGCAAAATAAATTTATGCAGTGCTTACTCAATCTTTTGTTGTGCAGGAAATTCAGGGGTCCAGAATACACAATCCTCTGCTTCTCAAAGAGGTCAAAGTTCACAGCCATCTCCTGGCGCTGCTAGTCAGTACTCGGCAGCTGGTATTGATGTGTCACACATTGATCCGGAATCCCTCAAACTCATCCAACAGCTGATGACCTCAGATTTACAACAAAGTAGCTCAGAGGAGACTATGCTTGAAGCCTTAGCCTCTGATTTACAACAAGACAGCTCAGCAGAGACTTTGCTTGAAGCCTTTGCTGAATTTGCCACTGGTTTGCTAGGCCTAGGAGGTGACAGAAATGAGGAACCCCCTAGTGATTTAGACCATCTCGTTGCCAGAGTAAAGTCTGGACCAAATGAAATGAGTAAAGACGACCACCTTCTTGTGAAGAATGCTGTGGCTAGTGCATTAAACATATCACCTAACTCGTTATACCTGGCTCGCCTTTTGCCAATGACTGAGGGACCGAATTCTGTGGAGCTGGTTCACTGGGCCGTATCAAAGAGTCTGATGGGCAGTTCTGTCCACATTGACCCCACAAGTGAAGAGAATTTGAAACGGCACAATGTTGCAGATATTGTCTACAAGGGGAAATGTGTATTCTTTGATCATGATTACCATTTTGAGGTGAGAGGGAAAGACCTATAGTACTAGTAACGCTTTGTAGTCAAGGATACAAATTATTGCAAAGAATGCTGTCGCAATAATATTCTTTTTCTGCTGTATATATATACCATGCATATCTCATTAACATAATATTGTGTTTTCAGGGTGGTAGTGGAGTTTCTGGAATGAGCGGAGGAGGATCTGGGAGCTCTTTTGGTGTCAAGTACATCTCCAGTGACCTTGACTTTGACTCTGAAATGAGGAAGGCAGGGGATAAACCAACAGTGGTGGAATTCACAGCAGATTGGTATGTAGTGTTGCACCTGAAGCACATTCGTGGCCCATTAGGCAAATGTGATTTTTACAAAAATAGTTTGCATTAAGTAGTCATCCACTCAGACAAGAGTCTAATGTCTAAGAGTAAGTAGGAAATTGATTTCCTCTTTCAAGTTCTTCTGCATTGTCATGGCAACAGGATATTAGCATGATTACATGTACTAGCTGTACTTCACACCTATCAATCTTGTGGATTTATTTTTTATTGAAGAGTACTATAATTTTATTTTATTTTCATGTCTAATTGTCCTCTGCCAATGATAGTAACAATCACTTGACAGTTGTTGTCCCTTCGTGAAATGTAGAGTAGATCTGGGATATATTATCATACTGAAACTAGCTTCAATATCCTGGAGACTAGCATCATATACTTAAGTAACATACTCAGTGCATACACCCACACACATGAGGATATACAATACAATACCTCAATGAATTGGGTATTCATAAAATGACAATGATGATTGTTTTACTCTCTGTTTTTAGGTGTCCCCCATCACTGTACATTACCCCTCACTATGCAAAGCTCAGTGTGGACTTCCCAGAATTGGTGTTCCTCTCTGTGGATGCTGATGAGTGTAGAGTAAGTGTATCCCAAAGTGGATGTGGTTGTATGAATTTACACAGGGTTCAACCCACATATACTCATTACTGGAGTGTTGACAGCTGCAAGTGTGCAGTGTGTAGTGAAGGAATGTATTATGTTCAGTTTGGACTGGGTAGAAGCTAGCCTCATTCCCAGGCTCCTCCTTCGTGAATATATTTCTTTATTTTCTATTCGTGAAGAAGTGAGGCTAGGTAGAAGCTCATTCTGTGTTACACGTCTATCCAGGAAGCTGTAGGTGATTATGGTGTGACGTCTTACCCAAGTTTCCAGTTCATGAAAGGTGGATACAGTTTTGATGAATTTGGAGTAAGCATATAGCTCATACATTTTCGTCTACGACAGTTGACTTTGAGTCACTTCTTATGTGTGTGTGTATTGTATAGTTTTCAGGTTATAATGTGGAAAAGTTGTACAGCAGGGTTGAGACATGGAACAAAGATCATGCCAACTATGTAAGTTAATTGTTCAGAGTATAAGTACAGTACAAGGTATATATGCCTGCTCATTAAGTTGTTGTAATATTGTCTTTTCATACTCATTCACACATCTGTTACACAGACTGTTCCTGATATAGGGGAGGATTTTCGAAAACTAAAGAAGAGCAAGTTACCTGATGATCTTGAACGAATCGTAGCCAGAATCAAGGTCAACGATGATGACACAGAATTCGGCAGCTATGAGCATGCCAAGAGAGCCATTGCTACAGCACTGAAGACACCACCAACCTCTCTCTACTCAGTTAGACCTGGAGTGAGCTCCGTACAGGAAGGATCATCAAATGTCAAAATTGCCCATTGGGGCATTTCTCGCAGCATCATGGAGCATGCAAACATCACACCAGAAGTTGAAGACTACCTGAAGAAGTACAATGTTGCTGATATTGTCTACCAAGGAAAGTGCTTCTTCTTCAATCCAATGTTCTACTTTGGAAAGGTAACATAAAGTTACATGCTTGTGTGAGCTAAATTTACATACCACAATTGCACAAGTAAATTATTTTATGTCTGATTTGCAGAGCTCCATGGATGATGTGGGACAATTTGGTCTGAAGTACATCACTAGTGATGAAGATCTGAAGAAGGCTCTTAAAGATGCCGGAGATGATCCAGTGATAATGGAATTCACAGCACATTGGTATGTAGATCACAAGTCTCCTTCCCCCCCCTAGTTTAGACACTTTTTCGCTCCTATAATTACATGCTGTACAATGCAGAATGTATGGTGATAATGCATATGGTTTAGCTCAATAGACTGCACACACATACTTATGAAAATGTACTATGACATTCTCTTATCTAGGAATCTTGGACTATAGTATGATTAGATAATGTCCATACGTGCGTACATTATGATCTCATTTTCTTATTCACAGGTGCCCTCCTTCACTCTACATTGCCCCGTACTATGCAAAGCTCAGTATAGACTATCCTGACATCATTTTTCTAGATTTCCTGAATTTCATTTTGTCAAAGGTGGACACAGCTTCAGTGACCTAATGGTATATATGAAGTTACTATTAATAATGTGATAATAGTTTTGAATATTTTTGTAATTGTAGGTACACATTTACCTACATACAGTATATTATTATGACCATAAAATTTTTTTAAACACGTTTTGAAACTATTCTTTAACATTTATTGTTTCAGGTGTCTGGATATGATATTGATGGGCTTACAGCTGGTGTGGAAAAATGGAATCTAGCTCACGCTTCTTACGTAAGTTTGAGAAGCTCAGCCTGCTAATATCAAGGGATGAACAGTGATTTACAAATTCTCTCTCTCTCTCTCTAATACAAACTTAATGTGTGCATGTGCTTAGATGGTTCCAACCAAGATCAAACGGACAGTGACCATTTGGGAGAATGGATTCACAGTCGACAATGGTCCACTTCGAACAGGAATCCCATATGCTGACAAGAAATTTATGGAAGCAATAAAGAGTGGGTATGTCGATAAGATTCAGCTTAACGACACACTCCTCCATCAATATATTTGTTTATACCTATGCAGACAAACACCTAAAGAGCTAGTAGATGCTGCATTTGGTGGAGAGGTGGATCTAAAGGTAGTGGTCAAAATGGATGAATCATACGTCAAACCAAAGATGAAACCCTTTGCTGGAGAAGGACACAAACTAGGAGGGTATGTGAAGAAATGTCACCAATGCTGATCTTTTGGTCCGTTCATAAAATTTAATTTCTCATACAATCATGCATAACTCACTATAGGCCAGTTTGCTCTAGAGATGGTAGTGACTGCAAAGAAAAGTTGCTCCAACCAGCTATTGGACTGCCTAGCAAGGATCCCTCATGCACAATGAAGAGAGAGCCAAAACCAGCAAAGGCTACAACGCAACCACCAAAGACTGCGCCACAACCACAAACAGCAGTAACACAGCGACCACCAACGAAAAAATCAAAATCTGTCGGAGGAACAACTACTATTAGAATCAGATTGGCAAGGGGAACGAGTTTGGATGGAAAGTTTGCTGAAACACAAACTGTACAAGATATCCGAGACTATATTGACAGGTGAGTGAAAGGTAGAGTATATGAAGAAGTTAGAATTTCATTTTCTGTTTTCTCTTGATTCCAGGAATAGTGATACTCCTGTAGACCCCAACATGAGCTACATTCTTATCTCAGCTCTACCTCATAGGCAGTACATCAATCCTAACCAAACACTGGCTGATGCCGACCTCCACAATGCACTCATCACGCAAAAACCGATTCCAGTAAGTCGAATAATTCTTGAAAATGAGCATGCAGCTCAAGTACAAACAGCTCAAGTGTACATTCATGTGTAGATTTTACTACTGCTCTACCCATGGCATTAGTATTGACTCTTATTGACAAAATTATGTTGTTTAAAACTTGTTTTTATGTAGAAATCTGAGCTGGACAGTCTTATTGCAACAGGCTGGGCTACATATTCTAGCACAGAAGATGACCCTAAGTCTGAAACAATCAAAGAAGATGTGACAGCTGGTGTCCCACCTGAATGTGACAATCCTGAAGCACTGAGAAGAATCGCCATCTGCAATCGTATGTACATGTTATTACAAAGTGTGTTTTTATAGCCAGACTAGAGTACATTCACTGCATACTGAGCTGCATAATGCCTGCATGCCTGGTTATAGTGTTAAGCAAGTATTCAAACTGAGCCAAATATGTGGTGTCTGTTGCTTGCTCTCCACTTCTGCTCTGGCTGTAACTGACCATTTACTTTTAAATTTTTTTGTTTACTCTAGGCTACAAAATTGCATCAATAATTATTGGTAAATTAGCTTAGTGATCTTTACCTAATTGCGAAAAAGACTTACTGAGTATAGTGACACCTTTGCTCTTGTAGAAAACTATAACACTTACCTCTATTGTTTTTAGCAGAATTCTGATACCTTTGACAGTAGCTAGACATTTTCTACACATTCTAATTTCACTCTCACTGTCTCACATGTATTTTAAACCAGATAGAAGTTGACATTGTACTTCGGAATGAGTTTTATTGTTATTAATTTACTAATTTTTATTTGTTTGTCACAGATACACTGGAGCATGGGTTCTTCTCCACCCCCTACACCCCACCAGTCATCTCACAGTACCTCTACAGTGCTGAGAAGGTGGCCCACGTCCCATTCATAGGACCGGTGGTGGTCGTCACTTGTGATCATCATGGATGTCGGTTCAAGAACGAAGAACATGACATCACCGTGACAATCCCAGAGGGTGCCATACCAGAGGGAATGACCGTCCATTTTGAGCTTGCTGTGGCTATCATCGGTCCTTTCAATTTCACTGGATCAAGACGTCCAATCTCTCCGATTCTGTGGATGTGTCCTCAAGAGACGTTTGAATTTCAGAAACCATTTACAATCACTCTGCCTCATTTCCTCACAGAAGCCACACCTGAAGATCTCGAGAATGTGGTGTTTTCCAAAGCCACTGAATATTGCTTCACTGAAGTGGATGGTGAACGACTCTACAACTTCAGGACACATCCTGATCTAAAACGACCAAAGTTCTTCTCTGAGAATGGTGTAAGCTATGGAAGCTTCGAAACAACCCACTGCTGTCTGTACTGTTTGGAGGATAAAATGTGGACACAAGCTGATATGCTGAATGCTGGCTATTTACTTCATGTTGTGAATGCTCCGCAAACTATTTACTTCTACGTCACATTCTACCTCTCCTCGTGTACAAGGGTAAGCACAATCATGCATATGTTTACAAGATTTCATCAGCTGAATTTCCAATATATATACATATACCTGCGGGGGATTCCACCACACAGTTGTAAGAATAATAGGGTCACTTAATATGCAACTTTAGAGATGAAATTACTGATGCAAGCATTTGTACTATACAAGTGTCATGCAGTGTCACAGCTAGGTTCATGAAAGTTTTAACTGTGAAATGTAGAGATTATACCATGCAGTGCTTTTTTTTCTGTTTTCCACTATAGGCAATCAAAGAGAAGTACAAAAACAAGAAGGCCAAACTTCAAGTACCTGTCAAGATAAAATTAGAGCCCCAAAAGGATGGATCGAATCACATTCGAATCAAATTGGATGAGAAACTGATTGCTAGTAGCATCATTACACTGCTACCTTCACATGGCACAGTATGTTCCACCCACTAACTCATATCATAGTATTAGCTAGCTAACATTTGTATACATGCACAAGTCTTTCTATAATTATATATTTTTTTGTTTTCACTATTTTTTTCATACTATTATTGTTATAGATCAAAGGATCTAGTGTTGACTTTTGGGATTTTAGTGAAAACCCTGAAAATTGGAAAAGCTGCTCAAGCATTATGATGAAACTGAGGACTATCCACCAAAGGTTGAGTTACGAATGAATGAGTTTACTCCTCAACTGAAGATTGAGGGTTGCTCTGAAGAGAGGGATATTTTGAGCAACATAAATCCACACCTCAAATTCTCCATTGGTAAAGACATTATTTTGTATACCTATTGTGTTTAATCATGCATAATTTAGTTACATATTATGCCAATATGAGTAGAATGCATGGTGCAATCGGATATGAGGGTGTATACTAAATGTATTCTATAATAGTTTAAATGTATATAGCCAGCTAAGTTTACAAGCTAATGAAAAACTGCATGAGTCAGTGGTGTAGGAATGGGAGGGGGGGGGCTCTGGGTGCTGCTAGATCGAGCACCCCCTTACCATTATACATAACTCCAAATTTTGTGGCACAAAAAGTTCATAAAAAGTCTGTCTTGCTGTTTTGAACTACTTTGCACAAAACACGATCTCTAAAATTATCTTGCCAATATAATGGATACAGTTTTCTAAATTTTCATGGAGATCTATCTCATGATAATAATAATCATTACTATTTAAAAGTGGTATAGAATGTGGCATCTGCAGGAATGTAAANATAATTATGCCAATATGAATAGAATGCATGGTGCTATCGGATATGAGGGTGTATATATACTAAATGTATTCTATAATAGCTTAAATGTATATTGTTTGTATATAATAGTTAGCCCAATAAAAGTTTTACACAAAAAGTTCAATTGTGCAGCCTATAGCTAAGTCATAATTCTGAGCATGATATAGCCAGCTAAGTTTACAAGCTAATGAAAAACTGCATGAAGCCTGCAGTGGTGTAGGAATGGGAGGGGCGGCTCTGGGTGCTGCTAGATCGAGCACCCCCTGACCATTAAACGTAACTCCAAATTTTGTGGCACAAAAAGTTCGTAAAAAGTCTGTCTTGTTGTTTTGAACTACTTTGCACGAAACACGATCTCTAAAATTATCTTGCCAATATAATGGATACAGTTTTCTAAATTTTCATGGAGATCTATCTCATGATAATAATAATCATTACTATTTAAAAGTGGTACAGAATGTGGCATCTGCAGGAATGTAGAATTAAAAATTTCCTGGGGGAGCATGCATGCCCCCGTACGTATCGGATCCCATACACTAGAGGGGGCTGGCTTCAGCATGATCAAGTGATCAATACTGTAAACAGTACACTGTCATATACATAGCGGGAAAGTTTCTTTCGTGGCTATCTCTCACCTAACAAACTTGCATGCAACTACTGTGTGACACCCACATACATCGTGGAGAATTTTGTGGATGAATTGTGATCTTAGACTAGCTGTGGAAACTGCAAAGTTAGACCCTTCAAAACTGTCCTGCTGTAGAGTAGTTTTTTTGAGTGATGAATTTTTTTGTTCCAATTTCTACTATCATGCAGATCTAGGTTCATTTTCACCAACGGATTGTAAACAGATAGGATGGATGCAAAATCGTAGGTTAAGTATTTTCATTGGAGTTTAGTTTGAGAGAGAGAGAGAGAGAGAGAGAGAGAGAGAGAGAGAGAGAGAGAGAGAGAAATAGAATTTGGGTCATATCACAGCAATTAGTCACTAAATTTAACTCCTAATAATTATTAATCTTATAATTTTATTATATATATATCTGTACATGCAGCTTTGCATTCTCAACCAGAAGAGAAAATATCAGGTTAGCCACCGCCTGTTCTGTATATGTATGACAACATAATATAAATTTTAAATGTTGCCATTCATTTTAGAACAAAATTAATTTGTTTTTGCTTAATTTCAGATGAGGACACGAATATAGATAAAAATAACATTGATTCAATACTCGAAACAATTAAAGACACTCTATTAGGTATTAAATTTTATACGATAAACATAATTCTGATTGCATATATCACTATAGCAATGTACTGTACATACCCACAGATGGTGATGACTGGGATGATGTCGTTGAGGTTCTCAAGGATCTGAGTGGCGAGTGGAAAGATGTTGGCCGTAAGCTCCACATCAAGAATCCAAAGCTCAAGCAATTGGAGAGTGATAATCCTAGAGATTGTTCTACATGTTTGAGTGAGGTGGCTTATGAGTGGCTGGAGGGGAACTATAATGTGAATAGGTTTGGAGAGCCTAGTTGGAGACACTTGGCTCGAGAAATGTCAAAATTGAACATGAATGTTTTTAACAACATAGCAAGATTGTACGTAGTGTGATAAAAATTTGAAATGATATTATTATTATTGTTGTTATTGAAAAATGTTGATGATTTAAGAATTAAAATTTGTTTCTTAACTTCATGTAAGATTGCTCCCAAATGATTAGCTAATAAATGAGTTTTGTGATCTTTACCTAATCATTCATGTGAAAGACTCAGTACTAGTGTTGGTCAAACTGAAACTAAACGACTTTAGCTATATCCTTGAGATCTGTTGTTACACCAAACAACTGAGTCATCAGGTACTCCATGGATTCTCATTAACGAGGGGGGAAAATAAGTGTATTGCATGTACCAACATTGCTGATGAGATGGATTGAAACATAACTTTGCTGGATTCTTAGCATCATGGCTGACACCAACATCTTTGGTCGTGTGACTCACAATTAGTAGATATATATGTTGAATTTAATTAGACAGAGCCCAGGAGTCAAGACCTGTTTTCATGGCAACTATATGGGTACATATGTACCCAAAAGAGTAACTTGAACCTCATGAAGTATGTATTTAAAATATTGTACGTACACTGCATGAGTGTTATTGTTATTAATTTTGTTTGTTTACTAATTCTTGTTTTGTATGTTTGTTTATCACAGATAAACTGTTCTTCTCCACCGCCTACATCCCACCAGTCATCTCACAAGTACCTCTACAGTGCTGAGAAGGTGGCCCACGTCCCATTCATAGGACCGGTGGTGGTTAATTGTCACATGCGATCATCATGGATGCCAGTTAAGAACAAAGAACACAACATCACCGGTACCGTGACCATCCCAGAGGGTGCCATACCTGAGAGATTGGACATCTTGATCCTGTGAAATAACTGAAATTTAAAGGCCCGATAATGGCCACGGCAAGCTTAAATCATCCCTTCTGATTCTGTGGATGTGTCCTCAAGAGATGTTTGAGTTTCAGAAACTGTTAACATTCACTCTGTCACATTTTCTCACAGAAGCCACACCAGAAGATCTCGAGAATGTTGTGTTTTCCAAAGCCACTGAATATTGCTTCACTGAAGTGGATGGTGAACGCTCTACAACTTCAGGACACATCCTGATCTAAAGTGACCAAAGTTCTTCCCTGAGAATGGTGTAAACTACGGAAGCTTTGAAACAAGCCACTGCATGCTGTCTGTACTGTTTGGAAGATAAAGTGTGGACAAGAGCCGATATGTTGAAGGCTGGCTACTTTCTTCACAAGAGCTGTTTACTTCTTTGTCACATTTTATCTCTCCTCATACAAAGGTAAGCTACTGTACACGATTTGAAGCCCTAGGGTAGTCCGAGTTAATGTGTTCAAATCCTAGAACCTTTTCCTTTCATTTAGTTCTTTTTCAAATCCCCCCATTACGATACAATCATACTGGAAATGTAAGGCACGGTACTTTTTTATGTTTATTTCTGTAGATTAAAGCATCTTAGGTTGACTTTTGGGATTGTAGTGAAAGTCTGCTCAAGCATTATCATGAGAATGGTGACCATCCACCCAAGGTTGAGCTATGACTGAATGAGTTCGCTCCTCAACTGAACATCAAGGGTTGCTCGGAAGGGAGGGATGTTTTGAGTAACATAAAACCATGCACATCTCAAATTAATTTTCCATAGGTAAGGTCGATCGTTACAATTGTTTATATATTCAGTCATGCCCAAGCTAGCAGAATACTGATGCTTTATAATATTACAAGTAGTAAAAATTTCAAAAAATAAGCAGTGTAGGAATGGGCAGTGCGGTAAAAAGTATTGGAACAAGGATGGTCTCAATTTNGTGTGTGTGTGTGTGTGTGTGTGTGTGTGTATGTGTGTGTGTAAATTATTATTGTTGGCTATACTAACCTCTTAAGTTTGAATGTAAAGTTGCTCGTCTTAAAGTCAAAAGTTTCTTGTAAAAATAGACAGTAATTTCTCTAGTGTCATGCCCAGCCTGATCATTGCTACCAAGGAACACAAATACTGAAACAGAAGGTAAAAAACACACTATAACTTTGCTTAGTAATTACATTACTCTTACATGGACACGTACTGTACACCAATAACTACTGTACGGGTGCTAAGAGACAGCATTAACATCAGCTACCTTTGTAAACAGTACAGAAGTGATATTGACATAAGAAATGGTATGGATACTAACCTCCTAAGTTTGGATGTAAAGTTGTTCATTTTGAGTCGATTGATTTTTCATAGAGACTTGCGAGTCCTTAGGGACAGCCTGCCAATCACTGCATGTTGTACGGGTCCTAAGAGACGACATTAATATCAGCTACCTCTGTAAACAGTAGAGGAGTGATATTGAAAATGAAATGGTGTAATGTTGCTGGTTACTAACCGCTAAGTTTGGATGTAGAGTTGTTCAGCGAGTCCTTAGGAACAGTAAACACATTATTTTCAGGTATCATGCCCAGCTTGATCATTGCTACAGAGGAACATGAATACTGAAACAGAAGACACTACAATAATTATTAAACTCTTACTGAGATACTGTACACCAATAACTACTGCATGTATACGGTTCCTAAGAGACAACATTAACATCAGATGCCCTTGTATCAAGGGATGGTCACGACCATACCCGCTGTACTAACATCCGCGACCGGGATCAAAATTTGATCTGTCCAATTTTTAGGCCTTGACCCTTGATTTCACTAATTTGGAAGGCCTTGATCGTGATAAATTTGAACTTTGATCCACTATAACGTGCTATTTGCAGTTAATGACGTTTGACCATTGATCGAAAGTGAGCAGTAGAGCTTTCTTGACCCTTGATGGGACGAATTTTTGTTGCTTTGACCCCTTGATCGCATCTTGATCCTGGTCGCGGGTGTTAGTACAGCGGGTATGGTCGTGACCACCCCTTGTGTATACAGTAGAGGCCAGGAGTGATATTGAAATGAAACGGTATAACTTTGTTGGCTACTAACCTCTAAGTTTGTATGTAAAGTTGGTTGTTTGGAGTCGATTGGTTTTGGAATGAGACTGTCGAGTCTGAAGCAACACGAATACTGAAACAGAAGAAAAGAAAACACACCATAACATTACTGAGATACTGTACACCAATAGAATGGTATAATGTTGTTGGTTACTAAACCTCTCTTACTCTTACTGAGACACTGTACTGTACACCTACTGTACGGGTCCTAAGAGACAACATTAACATTAGCTGCCTCTGTAAACAGCAGAGGAGTATTTTGTTGGTTACTAACATCTAGTCTCGCTAGCCAGACTAACTAACATCTATGTAAAGTTGCCCGTTTTAGAGTCAACTGGTTTGAATGAGAAGTCCTCAGGACATCTTGCCAATCACTGTCGTAAGGGTCTGGAGAGATGACATTAACATCAGCTGTCTCTGCATATCTGTACACTGAATCGAAAATAAAACTAATAGCTAGCTAACACTAGTTTGGCTGTACCATAGATATTATATATCTATGGCTGTACTGAATATCCATTTACAACTATATGAACAAACATAAATTATGACAGTTTACCTCCACTATCTATGCCATTATCTGCTTGATGTAGGTTCCTCCTTTGCCCTTCTCCTTCTTCTGTCCTGAGTAGGTCGCTTTCGTATCATGATACCAGCGAGGATACCAGTGAGCTATGGTGGTGCCAAACACAGTAAACATTTCAATTTTGCTTAGTATCGTTCATTAATCGGGTTACACTCTATATACGGTAGGGTCTCTGGTCTTCAGGTAATACCTGAAGACAACACTGGATAACGTCCACCTAATCACCTGAAAATAACGCGTGAAGCGGGTGCATATAACAAGTAGTAAAAATTTTAAAAAATAAGCAGTGTAGGAATGGGCAGTGCGGTAAAAAGTATTGAAACAAGGAATGGTCTCAATTTCGGCACATGACTACTTCATTTTCAGTTTTGATCCCTCATAGCTAATTGTTATAAAGTTAAATGCTTTAAGAGTGATCTGTACTTGAGTATCAGATTTTATCACGTTAAATGTAATGGTTCAAATTTTTGCCATTCTGCTAAAAAGTTGGATAAAGCATAGCTGTCAGGATTAAATTACTGGTCCAGACCTGGGTACAAAAAATGAAGTAGTCATGTGCCGAAATTGAGACCATTCCTTGTTTCAATACTTTTTACCGCACTGCCCATTCCTACACTACTTATTTTTTGAAATTTTTACTACTTGTTCATTCACTTTTTTCAACACTACAGTGTGGAGACTGTCAGAGACTGGTAAGTCCCTACAAAAAGCTTGAGTAAGAGCTACATGCACTTCAGTATGCTAGAGGGAGCTAATGCGCATGCGTATATAATGCCACGTGCAAAGATAATGAATGACCTTTGAACTCTACCCCCAAAGATGGCTGCATTGTAGTACATGAATTTATACACTAAGTTTTAAAGCTTTCTAGTTTTTGTTTAGGCCTATTTATGATGAAAACGAGTATCAAGGAATGTAGTACCCATGAAAAGAACTTACTTTGTGCTGTCAAAGTTGGCTCAACACATTCTGGTTCTCTGGAAATGCTTTTCAGTCAAGTAAGTCAGTTAGGAAGTACGTAAGTAAGTAAGTAAGTTAGATGAACAAAAATGGCACTATGGTGGCTTCCCACTAGCGCTCTCTACGAGTGCTGGGGAAAGTTTTTGTGAGTTTTAAGACTTGCATGCAGTTGGTAATCTGTCAGTGAGAGCCTCTGAGCAACTTTGAAGGTCTAGTTTTGTTTGACTAGATTTTTATGGTGGCCAACATTTTGTATTGTGTCTATGGGACAGTCGGCCCATTCCTACTATACGTACTACCGTACGTATGATAGGCTTAAATTTTTGTAATGCTGTGTACACGCATGCAGAATCACTGAGTTCAAACAGCCTGGATGGACATATACAAAATCATCATTTGTAATTTTCTGGTTAACTTAATTGGCATGTTTTTTATAACCTGTGTAATCCTTAATCTATTTACAGCTTTGCACTAAGTCTTTCAACCTGGAGAGAAGATCGATATCATGCAGGTTAGCTGCATGGTTATTCATTTCCATTAATAATTATTTATGACAAAATTCATGCATGCGTCAGAACAAAGTTCAACAAAAAAAATTATTTTATTTTAGATGTAGACACACATAACATTAACTTGAAAATCATAATTATAATAATTATAATTATGCATAATACAAAACTCATAATCCAGTGTTGCAAAAAGAGTTAAAAATATATATAATTATTATATAACAATATAAGAACCTGAAATAAAAAGTTAGAGGTGTTAATACCTGCATGCAGGTATGACCATGACGTGGCATGCATGCAATTTTTTTTAATCATAAGGGATACGCTTCCAGGACTTTGTCAAGTACCAAATATGCACATCCAAATGAGAGAATTCCCCCTTAGTATACTCATCGGCACTTTTCCTTCGTGTGGAACAAAGATTAGAAATTTTTTGCGTCAAGTCAATGATCTCCCTCATAATAGAACGAGCTAGCTTTCCTGAGTGGGTCATCAGCTGGTCACTGATAAACTGCATGAGATTGAATTGCGTGCAAAAAGTACACACAATAATTATTATTAAGTATCCAGCCATGCAAGTTTTTACTCAGAAAACTGAATCCAGTTATAGTACTATCATACTGTCACTCACAATGAACATTCTTGGAACAGCAGTGACAGGCACAAGCAATTTTTCTTTTGATGAAGCTTTCTTTAACTTTTCAATCAATTCTGGAAACTCACTAGGGTCAACAGAGGAGGCCAACTCTACAAATGCACATGTTCCAAGTATTGCTGTCGTGGACTCCGCAACTGATAATTAGAATCATAATAGAAAGATTAAATCAAATCAGTACAATTGAGACATATTATAAATATATTATAGTGTATGGCATGCTTATGTGCATAATGCCATTATTTTAGTGATTAAAAACTAGCTAGAGTACTAGAAGAATTAATGCAAGGCATTGTGGGGTGAGCCTGAGCGAGCGCAGTTTTGCATGAGTTGTACATGTACAGCGAGTGTATGGAGAATATTCGTCAGAACATGCCAATTGTATAGATCTGGCTGTCAGCGTGAGTACAAAACTGACAGTGTTCAAATGACTGTGGTGTGAACGTCAGAAGCTAGCTTACACAAAGGATTGCGAATAAGATGTAAAGTCTGGGGTTATTTTCGAACTTGCATGGTATCTCTTACCCTCTGACACTGTATGTTGAGCCAAGCCTGGCATCACCGTTTTCCTCCTTGTTTCTGCCTATCTTTCTGTTGGGCACTGCTGTTAAACTGTTTCTGTGCCTGTCTCTCATAAGAAATGCTTAGCATCTATCTTGTTTTAACTGGCTAAGTCTTACAACCTCTAGCTATCAGCTGAATCATTTCTCAAGTGTTTTGCTAGCTGCGGCTCTTTCAGATTTCTCAAAAACACTTGCTCACTCTAAACTTATGCGCATGTGTGAGTAATGCATGGTACATATGGTATGGGTCGATCATTATGTTAGCTAGAATTAGCTTAGGCGAACGCACAAGACCCAACGATGACAGACAGACGCACCCCACGTACTACTCGCTACCTGGGGCTTGCTCAGGCTCGCCCCAATATTTATTATGCGGCAATAGTAGGTGTCGTCACCGTGACCCTGGAAACTGCAAGCATACCAAAAATTTTATATTATATAGTGGGAAAGTTTCATGGTGTCAAACTTTCACAGATGTTTCTTGTTAAACATTTTTTCCCGTTTTATCTAAGTTCACAGATGAGCTGCTGATCTCCATTATTTATATACGTTACAGAGAATTTCGCAGATAAAAATTAACTTTCACAGATGGATCGAGATCAGCGAAAACTGCGAAAGTTAAACTCTCTGAAGCTTTCCCACTATATACGGTATATATATACATAATATGAATTTAATTGCATCCTGGCTTAACAACTTGGGAGCTAGTTTATACAGTTATTAGAGTATGTTTGTGAACTTGACCAGCATACTTGAAATAGTCTGAGAAAATCTCTTGCTAGTTGATGGGTTAATCCTCACAATAGATGCATCCAATATTCTAGGATCACAATCGTTCTGCATGATGATCGAACTAAAATTAATACATCATGATGCAACGCAAGAAAATTTAATATAACATTATACCATTGAGCCCTCAATCTCTGGTATGTTCAACCAAACATCTTTCATCCTTATGGCATCACCCACTCGACATGATATCTTAAAGCCTCCTCCTTCGGTATGCAAGGCTTTGTCGAATGTAAAAAATTTACCTTTCAGGGAAGCTAAATGAAAATAGGATGAAAAATATTATAAATTTACATACTAACTGATTTAATGGAGTATAATTAACATTCCTATACCTGTAACATCTTCATTGTCTGGAATACTGAAGTTAAAGTAGCTTCTGTGCATTTTGGCTGGGAGGGTACTGCGTCCCATGCTTGGCAGTGGTTTCTTTAGACAAAGGTAACCAAGTTTAAGGCTTTTTTTATCTGTGTTTTCTTCAAAAGTCAATTCTTTTCCCTGCAATTTTTGTAGAAGTATCAATAAACATGGTAACTTATTTGGTACATGACTCTCACAGGTACTTACTGTTTCAATGTTAATGATGCATGGTTCAACTCCGAAAAATGGTTTAGGAGGAAAAGTCATAGAAGACTCTGGGTACTTGTCATGGGGTATAACAATAGAGATAGCTCCAGTTTCTACATACAAAGAGCATAATTATTTCAAGGTATATACATGTAAAGGAAATTGTGTATGGTTTGTAGTAGTGTATCTTCGTTTAGCAAAGTATGTCTGTTTATCAGCAAACCCGCTATAACGTGCATGGTTTGATTTGGCTAAAGAACTCTGTAGCTTTATTATAATTATAGTTACGTCTTTTATTACCATGAAAGCTAGCTGTGAAATAACTGCCGTAAACCGTGCATGGTTTCACTCCAACAACTATACTCTGTCTGAGCTGAGTAGTCCATCCGGTTGACCATTATCCATGTGTGCTTTTTATGTATGTTATTCGGGTTGAATTAAGAGCTGAGCAAATTCGTCCAAGTCCTGTCCAATTTGCATTTTCTGTTCGTGAGTTATTTGCGCAAAAGTGAGTGCCAACTCAGCTCAGATAGAATATAGCTGGTATAAAAATCGAGTCAGGTGTGTATTTAGTCATTAATTAGTGCACAAAACCACTGCACATGTATTTACCGGTTGTTTTTCACCTAAGTTAGCTTTACACCTTGCAATGTTGTTGAGAATTTTGTCGTATACAGTATAGAATTATTATACCTGTTTGCCACCATGTGTCCAAAAGTGTGCAGTTTTTAAGTCCAACATTTTTATAGTACCATTTCCTTGCATCACTGTTGAGAGGTTCACCAACTACAAAGATATATAATTTTTAAAAAAATGTGGATGCAGTGTCAGAAATGAAATTTAGAGCATTCTGCGCCACCTGTTGCTATAGTCTTCAATGATGTAAGTTTGTCCTTGTATTTTTTGACAAGCTTTTCTTTATCCTTCATCAGATATCGAATTGTAGAAGGTGTAATATAGAGTTGGTTTATACGAAGACGTCCAATCATTTCCCAGTAACGACCTAGATAATATAAGTGCATTGAATTAATCATGATAGTACCCCTGCAGCTAGGTGTAGTACCTATGAAAAGAACTTGTTTGTGCTGTGAAAGTTTGCTTAACATGCACTTTCTGCATGGTTCTCTGGGAATGCATGCTTTTCAAGTAAGTCAGTTAGGAAGTATACGTACGTATACGTAAGTTAGATGAACAAAAATGGCATTATGATAATAATTATAATTGTGGCTTCCCACTAGCTCTCTCTACGAGTGCTGAGGAAAGTTTTTGTGAGTTTAGGCCTAGTATGCAACTGGTAATCTAGCTGTCAGTGAGAGACTATGAGCAAGTTTGAAGACGTAATTTTGTTTCGCTAGATTTTATGATCATAAACATTTTGTATTGTGTCTATATGGGACAGGGGGCCCATTCCTACTATACGTACTACCGTACGTATGATAAGTACATAATACATACCACAATCTGGATGGTAAGGAGTCCCTTCAAACAAGACAGAGGTCCCTCCATTACAGAGAGGGCCATACACCACATAGGAGTGTCCAGTGATCCAGCCAAGATCAGCCATACAACCAAAAACATCTCCAGGCTTGTAGTCAAACACATACTATAATTATATAACCATAAATAAATATTGATGATTATCGTACACTGGCATCAGTTAAAAGAATCATGCGTTAGTATAATATACTGTATTATATACAGTCGAACCTCCGAACAAGGGACACTTTCGGAGCATGGCTTTTGTCCTCTATTCGGAGGTTGTCCTCTGTTGGGAGGTTTTTTATTTTTCACCTAAAACACCTTTTTATTTGACACTCTGGCACATATTTAGCTATGCACAGTATGCAGTGTACCATGGAAGATCTAGTCTAAGAGTGCCAGGATTCCTAGGCAGATTGGAAATAATCATGGAATTGACAATTTGTAGTCTAGCTGTGTTGATGAAGAGAGAGACAACTACCCTGTTAACAACCATCTCAAGGGTCTTGTTTTCCACCAGGACATCAAGAATTCCTGCACTTTAGAAGATCCAGAAGCTGACCGTGCGCACCTTCTCTGACATTACAAAATTATATGTGCATGCACGTGATAATAATGAGGGTGTGGTTTCCTATTTGTCCGCTATTAGAAGCACTTTTCAATCATAATTGCTTGTTCGGGAGCAGCAGTTTGTCCGTTGTTCGGAATCGAGAAGTGTCCCTTGTTGGGAGGTTTTTTTTGTATTGAGTAATGGGGATTTCGTCCGGGAGCACAGCTACTGTCCGCTATAGAGAGGTTGTCCACTGTTGGGAGGGTCTGTTAGGTTCAACTGTATAAGCACTATAATATACTCTTGGTTCTACCGTAGATCGGGAAATTTTTGTTGCTAAAAAATTTTCATTGACGACCATTACTGACAAAAATTAAAATTAATATAAACTCAGCAAAAACTTATTTTGTATGGTGATTTTTTACCAAACGATCATCTGCAACAACAAAAGTTAAATTGTACAAAAATTTAACAGGCAAAATATTTTACCAGCAAAAATTTCTCGATCTACAGTATAAATGAACATGTCCAGAAACCTTACAATTTTAAGTGCACATTGCACCAGCTACCTTAGTTACACTCTGTTTACACTTGGATATGCTATGATAAAAACATAGTACTATAGAGTGCTCAGCTGGTGTCAAAACTAAATACCGTATAGTGGGTAAACTTAGCGAGAATTAAATTTGGCAAATTGGCGAATTATTCTTCAAATCGCCAAATTAAAAATCGCCAAACAGTTTAATACGTACGTGTGCCCATATAAACTATGCAGCGTACGGAATTGAATCGCCAAATTAAAAATCACCAATAATCCCAGTATGGGAATTCGCCAAATTTTAAGCCCGCCAAATTTACCCGCTATACGGTATACTGAGCAGGGTGAGTCAGGGTCATCATCTATCCATGTGGCATTTAATGCGCATACTGCGCATTAGTTACTCTAGCATTAAATTTTAATGCATGTATAGCTGCTACTCAAGCTTTTTGTAGGGACTAACCAGTCTCTAACAGTCTTCACACTGTTGTGTTGAAAAAAGTGAATGAACAAGTCAGTAGCAAAAAGCAGTGTAGGAATGCATGGGCAGTGCTGTAAAAAGTATTGGAACAAGGCATGTCTCAATTTCGGGCACGTGACTACTTCATTTTTTTGTGTTCAAGTCTTGTCTAGAATAATTTAATCCTGCCGGCTATCGGTTATTAAGCCAAGTGATTAGATTAGTATGAATTTGAACCATTACTATGTGATACTGTTAATTGCTGATAAATTCATCTACAGACTGATAATTCTGGAACCACTTACAACAATAATTGAGGGATTAAAAATAGAAATGAAGTAGTCATGTGCCCAGAAATTGAGACATGCCTTGTTCCAATGCTGTTTACAGCACTGCCCATTCCTACACTGCTTATTTTTTGAAATTTTTGCTACTTGACAATGTACAAATAAGACATGGGGTAGCCTGGTGGCTTGTTCAACAATGACACTTATAATTAAACAAAACTTGAACATAAATACCTTGTGAGAAAGTGCAACTTGAAGTAGATACCCAGCAGTTGAATGAACAATACCAAGTGGACTGTCACTGCTTCCAGATGTGTACATAATAAAGAGTGGATCTTCACTGTTGACTGACACTGGAGTACAGTCACTTTTAACTCTCTTCATTTCCTGTATATAGTTGGCAATACATTACGAAAATTTTCAAACCACTTAATATTCACTTAGTACGCATGATTGATAAGACATTGAATATTCATGTATGCATGCATGCTGTATTCTACCTGGTAATGATTATGTGAATAAGTTTGCTATAATATTATACCTTTTCAAGACTGAAGTCACGGCTATCAACCATTGGAACTTCCTTCCCAGTTCTTTTAGCGACCAAAACAATACACTGTGAAGACTTGACTTTCTGCTCATTCTCAGGTTG
Organism: Tethya wilhelma; assembly: GCA_964030475.1. Lineage (NCBI taxonomy): Eukaryota > Metazoa > Porifera > Demospongiae > Tethyida > Tethyidae > Tethya > Tethya wilhelma. The sequence continues at coordinate 21,209,884 of CAXIPT010000001.1, forward strand.
TTCATATTCACAGAAACCTTCATCTGACTCAGTCACCATTACTGATATTGCTTCATCAACGATGGACTTCAGTGGAAATGGGTTCCTGCCAATTACAGCTTCATCCGCTGTTATGATCACTTTTGCCTTTGCTATGAAAATTAAAAGAAAAAAGAAAAGGTAGAGTATTAATAACTCAATAATACATGCATGCATATCAGGATTAGTCAGCGCTTACAGTCCACTACTCTTTGCTTCAACTCATCTGTCTTTAAGACTGCAAAGACCACACTGGGGTAAAAGAAAATTAACGCATACTATATAACAATTTCACTTCCTATAGGGTATAGAGAGCTCTTACTTGTGAACTGCTCCAATTCTTGCACAAGCCAGCATAGAGGCAACTGCTAAAGGCATGGCAGGCATGTAAATGACAACCTTGTCGTCTTTTTTGACACCATACTTCTTGAGTACATTGGCAATACGACAAGTATCTTCAAGCAGTTGACTAAAAATTTAATTACAATGGAGATTAATTTTACTCTCTACTTGGATTTACCTGTATGCATGGCTATATATGGACAATCTGATATTTATACCGACCTATAAGTGATTCTTTCTTCTTGAGGTTTCCCTCCTTCAGTAACATTCTTTTCCCAAATAATAGCAATTTTATTGGGTTGTGCAGCAACATGGCGGTCAAGACAATTCACTGCATATTGTCAGATCATGCAGTCACTTAAAACTGAGCATATATTCTGAGCCATTCTTATGAATTATGCACAAAAAGTTTATTGGAAAAATCTTGAATCTAGCTAGGATTCAAACCCATACCTGAGGCATTCAGCTTCCCATCGAAGAATTTAATCTTTCCCTCTGTCATATCACACCCCTCCATCACCATGTCTTTTTTGAAAGGCTCATCCCAGACCAGCGTCCTGGCTGCCATCTCTCCCCAGAAATCCTTGGGATGTTCGATACTACATTTGTAGTACTCAGCATAGTGTTTGATTACTTTAGAAGCAGGAACTTTGTCCATTGCCTGTATATTTATAACACAAAACATTACTAAGTTTTGTTGAAAACAATATTACCATACATATACCGTATAGCGGGTAAATTTGGCGGGCTTAAAATTTGGCGAATTCAGTTCCAAGCTCAATTTTGGACTGAGGTAAAAAACATACTCTATAGTTACAAACAACAAACCTTGCGAGCTTTCAGACTGCAGTAGTAGGACAGTATAGAGAGTCTTTTAGTGCTAAAACTGCTAAAGCTATAGCGCTTAGCCTACCGGCCTGCACATGGTTTCTGTTCTTGAATTGGTAATTATCGTCACGATTTGCCAATTCGCCAAATTTAATTCTCGCTAAGTTTACCCGCTATACGGTATAGCAGGATATTTTTAATAATAATTATAATATAATATTTTGATAATCCAAGACTAAATTATCATGCAAATTAAAATATACTAATATTTTGGCCCATCATGCATATACTGTACTATATATGGGCATATGAAAATCGTCAACTATATATATATACGTTACACATACATATGTACATAATATAAATGGACATAATATGAGTATACATGTTATTTAGTGGCCACAACTGTAGTACTGCATGCGACCATGGGGTGCACGTGTTGGTGTACCTTTATGTGTTGAGTTTTATAAGTAGATAGTGAACCGATAGTAAACTGTGGTTCAGCTATAGGATTAATATGCTGACTATGCAGTTTGACTAGTTGGAACCTGTCCGGTTGTCATGTTTTGTTTCAAATTACTAATACAAAATCACCAAGAAATTTGATACATGCATGCACACACAATTAACATGCAGCGTGCAAATTAAAATCGATCGCCTGGAGTTGGTTTCCTGTTGTAGAGAGGGTTGAGTTGAGTTATGGAAAGAAATGGCTGAGTACTTGTTAAGTAAAACCAAGANATAGACAGGTATATATAACTTAAACTAGACTGCCGGCCAAGAGTTGGGCATAAAAATGAAGTAGTCATGAGCCGAAATTGAGACCCTGCCTTGTTCCAATACTTTTTAATGCACTGCCCATTCCTACACTGCTTATTTTTTTTGAAATTTTACTACTTGTTCATTCACTTTTTTCAACACTATTATAATAATACATGCAGTGTGGAGACTATTAGAGACTGGTTAGTCCGTACAAAAAGCTTGAGTAGCAGCTATACATGCACTATATACATTATGCTGGAAGAGGCTAATGCACATGCGCATAGTAATGCCACGTGGATAGATGACCTTTGAACTCTACCTACAAAGATGGCTGCATTAATTGTAGTACATGAATTTATAACACCAAGTTTCAAAGCTTTCTAGTTTTTGTTTAGGCCTATTTATGATGAAAGCGAGTGTCAAGGAATGTAGTAGCCATGAAAAGAACTTGTGCAGTCAAAGTTGGCTCAACACAATCTGGGTCTCTGGAAATGCTTTTCAAGTAAGCCTCAGTTAGGAAGTACGTAAGGAAGTACGTAAGTTAGAAGAACAAAAATGGCACTATGGTGGCTTCCCACTAGCGATCTCTACGAGTGCTGCAGAAAGTTTTTTGTGAGTTTTAGGCCTTGCATACAGTTGGTAATCTGTCAGTGAGAGCTTCTGAGCAACTTTGAAGGTTTAATTTTGTTTGACTAGATTTTTATGGTGGCCAACATTTTGTATTGTGTCTATGGGACAGTCGGCCCATTCCTACTATACGTACTGTACGTATGATAGATTGCAAAACATGCTAATGCACATGCATGGCTATGCATTATATATGCATGGTTAATTGCATGGCTTTATTTTAAATAATAATTTCACAAACCTCAAAAATAATTTCATCACCAACAGATAGTTGCATGATGTCTGCTTGGCCCAAGTCAGGTTTAAAATCCTGGCAAACCTGCTTCATGTATTCCACCAACGCTTTCGGCATCCACCATTCCAACTCAACACAGCCTTGATCGGTACATGTTAGCTGATGAACATACCAATGAAGGAGAAATTGATCGGCCACAAACCCAGCATAGTTGTCCACATCAGCAAGAGTGAAATTCTTCCAAGATGCACTCAACTTTACTCGCAATTTTTCATAATGTTCAGTGTCTCCTGGATCGAAGTCAATTGACCACACGTGAAGAAACTCTTCCAGTTTGGTGTTTTCTTTAAACTGGCGTATTTCTTCCAAGAAATCCTCTTTATCCTTACGCAGCTTATCCAAAAACAATGTTTCACCTTCACTTAGCTCTTCACTGTCTCCTGAATCAGCTCTTGCAAAAATAAATTTTTTCGTGATGGAGTGAAGTAGATTTGAATTCAGAAAATTCCATGCCCTATTCATTCGGAGGCTGGAGAAAAAATCTTCCACGGTGGTGCAGTTTTTCAGCTCTTCCTTAATAGCTGGACTGCAGCACTCAATTTGATGGGCTCCAAAAACTGCGTTGAGGTTGATAACATAGCTGCGCAAATCGCCAACTGGGACTTGAATTGACTCAAGCTTCTTTTGAACCTTAAGAATAAGGCTAGCAAACTTCTCGCACAGCTGATTCACTTGCTCTCTCAATTTTGGGTTGATTCTTCTCGTCAAAACCTGATCTGTATATATGTATGAATTGACGGTAAATGATCAAATTAGAATTTACGAAGCAGCTTAGCTAGATGGCTACTGTTGCTGCTATATTGGTGAAAATAGTGGTGCTTGGCAAGACAAATATATAATATCATACGTATGCATGGTAGTACGTATACTGTAGGAATGGGCCGGCTGTCCCATAGACACAATACAAAATGTTTATCACCATAAAAATCTAGCAATTAAGACAAAGTTAAACCTTCAAACTTGCTCAGAAGCTCTCTCAGACAGATTAACAAATGTTTGCATGGCCTAAAACTCACAGAAGCTTTCATAAGCACTCATAGCGAGCGCTAGTTAGAAGCTACACCCACGCAATTTTGTTCTCACTTACTAACTGACGAAGTTACGGCTTGAAAGCGATTTCCAGAGAAACAAAAGACGTTGAGCTTGTTTTGACTACACAGAACAACTTGTTCTCATCTGGACTAGTGCCTTTTTACACTCGCTTTCTGCCCAAATCTGTTAAAACAATAGCTAGAAAGCCTTAAAACTTAGTATATAAATTCATACACTTCAATGCAGCCATCTTTTGTAGGTAGAGGTCAAAGGTCGTTATCTATCCATGTGGCATTTAATGCGCATGCACATTAGCCTAATAGTACTGCTACTCAAGCTTTTTGTAAGGACTTATTAAGTCCCTGATATAGTCTCCTCACTTTGGTGTTGAAAAAAGTGAATGAACAAGTATAGTAAAAATTTCATAAAAATTACAGTATAGTAATGGGCAGTGCGGTAAAAAGTAAGGAAAGAAGGCATGTTGCAATTTCGGCACGTGACTACTTCATTTTTTTTATGCTCAAGTAGAGTATTGAGGATTAACTAAAACAACATTGCCTAGATTGCCTGCTATAGTTTGCCCCACTTATAGCTAGCTAACAGTTAAGTTCCACACCTCAATTAATCCATTGGCACTCCCTGTCAGTAATCCGACCATAAGGTGGCACATGCACTCTGCAGCATATTATTAATTGGCATGCATGATCTATGAATTCAAACCATTATTTTATCCAGGCATGTACAACATTGTTTGAAGCATATCAATATTTATTTTCATATGACAGGATGTATGAGGAATAAAAAATGAAAATGAAGTAGTCATGTGCCGAAATTGCGACATGCCTTGTTTCCTTACTTTTTACTGCACTGCCCATTCCTACACTGTAATTTTTATGAATTTTTTTACTATACTTGTTATTATAATTATACAAGAGTTGACCTGCATTCAATAGAATCTATATTGGCATGAATGGCTGAGTTATACAGTCGAACCTCCGAATAAAGGCCACTTTGGGAGTGAGGCTTTTGGCCTTTATTCGGAGGTTGGCCTCTGGTGGGAGGTTCATCGTTATACACATAGGAATTGTGTCAAAGTTGATTTTATGGTATGTACATGCATGCATCACAAGAACAAGGATTGACTAAGAAAATGATCCAGAGTGATGTACTTAGAAAACATCACTCACTGTACTGAATTGCTGAGCAATCATGACGTACGCTATAGACAATAGCTGCTTCTTTTTTTTTTTAAAAAGTAATTCTTGGGTATATACCCTTTCCTAACTTATACTAACTCATTGATGTGCTTTAATAGCTTCTTTTAATAAAGTGTCATGTCAGCCTTGAGTAAGGCCGCGGCCGGCAGTGTGACTTGAAACTTCCAGGGTGATTCAGTAGTCCAAAGGTGAGCAGAAAAGGTGGCAGTACACTGGAAATACCTTGGGTGTACTCTCTCCACAGCCATAAGCCCTTAGTATAGACAAGTTGCAGCAACTAGTAGCCTAACTCAAAACCAAACTGATCTCAGCACAAGAGTGCAGAAGTTTAATTTTACTTTTCTATTTATACGATACGATAGAAAATTTAAATAGGCGTGGTTTCCTGCTTGGCCGTTTTGAGAGACAGTTTTGCAAAGAATCGATCAGTTGGGAGCATGCAGTTTGGCTGCTGGTCGGAATCGAGAAGCGGCCGCTTGTGGGAGGTTGCTTAAGTACTAGATATATGGTATTTTCAAACGGTGCCACAACCTGTAGCCGTTACACGGAGGTTGGCCGCTTGTGGGAGNCCATGTGGCATTTAATGCGCATGCACATTAGCCTAATAGTACTGCTACTCAAGCTTTTTGTAAGGACTTATTAAGTCCCTGATATAGTCTCCTCACTTTGGTGTTGAAAAAAGTGAATGAACAAGTATAGTAAAAATTTCATAAAAATTACAGTATAGTAATGGGCAGTGCGGTAAAAAGTAAGGAAAGAAGGCATGTTGCAATTTCGGCACGTGACTACTTCATTTTTTTTATGCTCAAGTAGAGTATTGAGGATTAACTAAAACAACATTGCCTAGATTGCCTGCTATAGTTTGCCCCACTTATAGCTAGCTAACAGTTAAGTTCCACACCTCAATTAATCCATTGGCACTCCCTGTCAGTAATCCGACCATAAGGTGGCACATGCACTCTGCAGCATATTATTAATTGGCATGCATGATCTATGAATTCAAACCATTATTTTATCCAGGCATGTACAACATTGTTTGAAGCATATCAATATTTATTTTCATATGACAGGATGTATGAGGAATAAAAAATGAAAATGAAGTAGTCATGTGCCGAAATTGCGACATGCCTTGTTTCCTTACTTTTTACTGCACTGCCCATTCCTACACTGTAATTTTTATGAATTTTTTTACTATACTTGTTATTATAATTATACAAGAGTTGACCTGCATTCAATAGAATCTATATTGGCATGAATGGCTGAGTTATACAGTCGAACCTCCGAATAAAGGCCACTTTGGGAGTGAGGCTTTTGGCCTTTATTCGGAGGTTGGCCTCTGGTGGGAGGTTCATCGTTATACACATAGGAATTGTGTCAAAGTTGATTTTATGGTATGTACATGCATGCATCACAAGAACAAGGATTGACTAAGAAAATGATCCAGAGTGATGTACTTAGAAAACATCACTCACTGTACTGAATTGCTGAGCAATCATGACGTACGCTATAGACAATAGCTGCTTCTTTTTTTTTTTAAAAAGTAATTCTTGGGTATATACCCTTTCCTAACTTATACTAACTCATTGATGTGCTTTAATAGCTTCTTTTAATAAAGTGTCATGTCAGCCTTGAGTAAGGCCGCGGCCGGCAGTGTGACTTGAAACTTCCAGGGTGATTCAGTAGTCCAAAGGTGAGCAGAAAAGGTGGCAGTACACTGGAAATACCTTGGGTGTACTCTCTCCACAGCCATAAGCCCTTAGTATAGACAAGTTGCAGCAACTAGTAGCCTAACTCAAAACCAAACTGATCTCAGCACAAGAGTGCAGAAGTTTAATTTTACTTTTCTATTTATACGATACGATAGAAAATTTAAATAGGCGTGGTTTCCTGCTTGGCCGTTTTGAGAGACAGTTTTGCAAAGAATCGATCAGTTGGGAGCATGCAGTTTGGCTGCTGGTCGGAATCGAGAAGCGGCCGCTTGTGGGAGGTTGCTTAAGTACTAGATATATGGTATTTTCAAACGGTGCCACAACCTGTAGCCGTTACACGGAGGTTGGCCGCTTGTGGGAGGGGCCGTTATGAGAGGTTCCACTATACTGTATTTACATGCAGGAATGTACTCTATAGCCCAACGGCTTTGTATATGCTCACAATTACACATGAATGCATTTAGCTATATTTACACAGCCTGCATGCTAACATCTAAGCCATGCAACCACACTGACTGACAGTGTGCGTTTGGGGCTCTTTTCTTAGAAAAACTTATAATGTCTACATGACCCTTGACTGAAGAGTATGTAATTTGATACTCGCCCAGATGGCTTGAAGTTTTGCTTAGTTCTTCAAATTAAAATTTGGGTTTTAAGATAATTAACCTAGCTGTTAATATTATAAGCAAAGTTTGTGCATAAGCACACTTTATACACGGCAAGCAAGAAGCGTGGCAAGCGAAGTGAACCACACTCCTTATAGTTAAAAATAAACTGTTACAGTAAATTAATGGCATTTATGACAACATTCAATATGACATTACAAACTATCCACTGTAACCTAATAACCAAAATTTGATCTTCCATGCATGCAGCTCTTTTCGGATACTTGTGGTTGAGAGTTCAGATAATCAAGGTTCAAATATAATGAAGGCACCGATGGTGCATAAGCCTCGGCGCACATCACCAGAATGTGTAACTAAACAAGAATGACATTGTGCAGCACAAGATTACCATTAGCAATTAATTGCTCTTGTGTGCCCGAAGTCTGGCCTGTGAGACTACCAATACATCCAGTGACTTGTCTGTCTACTCATAATGACATGATGTAGCAGTGGCATATGATAACCGGGCCTCTGGAAGCCATTCAAGTAGTGAACCTGCCTGATAAACACTGCGGATGCTCATTTCACATTTATATTAAAGTTTAACACTACAAGACCAATGCTGATGATTCTATATAGATCTATGATGATTCAGTTAGGACTCAAATCATGCTGCACTGAGCTAGTAGTGAGACTACAGACTGACTCAGTCACTGACACCCATGAACACCGTGATTGCCGGGACTCTTCCAGTGAATAACCCACTATCATGTAGTTCTACAAAGTGTTGTGTTTTAATACCCTCACTAAATTTAACTTACAAGACTCTAGTCTTGCAAGCAGTTGAGTTACCTGTTCCAGCACCTGAGCCAAGCACAAGCCAGAGCAGTGTCAAGCGGCACAACTCCACTGTATTTCTAGATAACGCACACTGCAGGGGGTGTAATCAATAGGTGTGGTTTCGAAGCTAAGCACTCAGAGAAGCACAAAAGCCTCAGATCTCAGAAAGTACAGCGTTTTGCAAGATGCTAAATACAATATTTCAAGATAACTTCGATTCATGAATGTAAGTACTTTCCATTTCTCATGTAGAGTTGCCGTTCTTCAGATTATCTCATAACAGACAGACGCACACACAAAACGACTATTGTAACCCTCTGCACGTGCGTAATCAAGGCTCTGTATACAATATTGAGTCTGGTGTATGCATGGCCAGGTTAACCTGTGACATGCACCCACTTTTTTTAATTGTTACGTATTGTATTCTGGCGTTAAATTTAATTATTATAATAGTATACTTACCAAATGAAGGTGCATGTGCATCCTTTTGTAGTTTTTGGGTCTTGGGTTTAACTGTGCATTCTTCCTTGTCACACTTGGGCATCTTTGTTTCTTCAATGGGCACCATATCTATATATGCATATGTATATATTAGTACATATTTAGAATTCATTCAATGAGCGATTAAAAACACTGGAAATTATATGCCTTATTCCCAGGCTTCCCACCTAAACAAAACATGTATAATTTATTCGTAAGGAAAAAGGTGCCTGTTTGCTAATCTCATGTAAGCCAAGGGAATAAAAATTGTGGTCATATAATATTATGATGTAACTTTAGTCTGCTTACACATGCATGCATGTGTTTTCGAAACATATAGTACAGTTGTAGAGCAATAGTACTAATTGAGACGAATTAAGTACACTTTTGACATCGTTTTCATAAGCGAACAGTTGAATGAAATAACTAAAAAATTTTGGGGGGTTTTAGCTAGGAGACTACTAAGAGGCTGAGATAAGGATAGTCTTGTATACTTGATCTCATATGCTGCCTCAGCTGAGAAGCAAAGGTGTAAATCATAACAGTCATGTACAACTCAAATTGCTTTGCTATAGCTACACTAAGCATCTATCATCTTGTTATTTCCAGGCCACTACACCATCGGTCAATCTTTTCCATCTGGTCCAACTCATTGTAACGAGGTTGAAACAACATCAAAACTCCATTCGTATTTTTGTAGATATACCTAATTGTCACGGCTAAAAATTTTCACTTGTTTATTCTTTGCCACTTCAAACAATTCGGTATAAAGATTGTCTTATGTTTTACCACGTTAAAATTTTGCCACATGTATGCATGCACCCATGGGGAAAATTTTTTTAAACAGTGAAAAATTTCCGATCAATGGTATAGATAATGTAGTAATATTACATAAGACATGATAAAAGAATGGCCGAAATGCAGCATGTGTAAATGTATGTATGGTAGGAAATTTTCATCACAGCTAGTGACTATAATTTGTACACTTGCTTAATTTAAATATATTTAATTTTGGGCAAAAATTCCTAACCTACAGTATAATTCATAGCCGTGTGTTTATACATGCCATACGTACGTTGAACTCCTGAACACGAGTCGATTGATACTGAATCAGGTTCATCAGTTCGGAATCTCTTTGGTCCAGAAGTTGCATCATCTACATTTAACAATATTAAATATTAATTATAGCCATATTGTCCATGAGATATATTATATATAATATACTGTCACAGTGTTAATATGTAGGTCTCCTTTTTGAAGGATCTATATAATACAGATTTCATAAATTTTGGGGGGCAATCCTCAAAAATATATATAGAAACAGTAAATTGTATGAGTGAAGTACATCAAGGCATGCATGCACTCAAGACAGTTAATCGATCAACAGTCATGTGGTAAGCTGGGCATTTAACTGGAGTTCAAAAGACCTGGTTTCGAATCCCATACTATTAAGTCTCAAGTTTTTTTGTAATGAACTGAGTGAGATCTGGTTCGGAAGTCGACTATTGTCTATGAATAGTAGTATACTAAATGCTCTGCACCAATGCCTGTGACTACGGCAATCATAGTTCAAGGCTTACCTGCAATATGGCATGACCCATATGCATGTGATGGAAATGCATGACCAGCATGATTAATGTAGCTATAAAAATTAAGGGTATTCATATACACCATTGTTTTTTTGTTTGGTTGTTTTTTTACAAAAAAGGTAAGGGAGTGGCCTGGAATCTAGCTAGGCTATAAGTTACACACATATGCATGTGCATGCAAAAAACAGTGATGCAATACATTATAATTATACTGCAAGTTCCCACATTGTACTCGACAGCAACTGCCAAATTTGTCAAATACGAAATTTTCCTATAAACTAATGCCTTCTTAATTGTATAATAATAATGATCTCATATGAATATTGAGAGATTTACAGAATGTGATGAGGAGGCCTATGAATCTTGTAGTTTCCCACAATACATATACATATGCTTAAAAGTGCTGTCTCATGCATGGAATCCGAACGTAAGTAAACTCAGATTACATTACATAATAATTAATGAAGCCACAAACAGATCACAAGTATATGCACAAGAATTTTAACTATGTGTATATAATACTTGCATGGACTACGGTAGTTTCAAACCAAAATACAAGGCTACTAGCATTGCAGCTTGGACTTCTCACATCATGCAGCAGTAAATGGTAAGCACTTATATTTATTTCCAAGTCAGTCAATAGCAAAAATTTAATTGGCATCACCAAGAGGATTTTTGAGCCTGGTAACAAGACTAAGATAATACCAGCACACTCTCAACTCCATGGATCCATCTGTTGCGGGCTATGCAAGGCTCCTGGAACTTGAATACACTTGCTTCTTAAGCTATCAAGCTTGGTAGATACGTGGATGTTGACAATGAACGGTGACGTTTGGAATACCGCTTCCGTTCAGTAAATTATATGGTAGAAATTGCATACTTCATACTATAACAATTATCTTCTAAAGATGGGCAGTGCGGTAAAAAGTATAATTGGAACAAGGTATGTCTCAATTTCGGCACATGAATCATTTAACTTATTAATAATTGATCCCTGATCAAGTTATGGATCCTCATGAGTGTTGTAAATGCAATGATCTGTACAATAGTACGTACCTTACTATTGATTGCAAACTTCTATACAAATCAGTTGATGAGTATATATAGGCAATGGAGTAAACAACAGACAGTAACTTAAATTGGACTGCTGGCCAAGAGTTGGGCAGAAAAAATGAAATAGTCATGTGCCAAAATTGAGACATGCCTAGCTTGTTTCAATACTTTTTACCGCACTGCTCATTCCTACACTATACTTATTTTCTAAAAATTTTTACTACTTATTCATTCACTTTTTTAACACTACAGTGTGGAGACCATTAGAGACTGGTTAGTCCCTACAAAAAGGTTGAGTAGCAGCTACATGAGACTAATGAGCATGCGCATAATAATGCTACGTGGATAGATACCGTATATTTATTCTAATATAGGTACCGCGGTTTAGCCCCGACCACAATTATTACGGTTCCAATTAGAGGCGCCTTTTTGGAAGCGAATTATTTTCAGGCGGCGCCTAATTAAATTGGAACAGATATTGACAAGTGGCCGCAGCAGCTATTTTACTGCTTTTTAGCAGAGAAGAGTATACTTACCAGTTTTTGCACAGTTGATATAATTATATAAGTGAATTCTTCTCGGTTAATGGTAGAACTGCCGCTGAAGTTCCGAGTCTTGATTGAGTCGCGCCGGCTACTCAAGTGAGTGACCATGCAAAGCTGAGTCTTGTTAGTTCTGGTTGAAATTCTGAGTTGTAATATACCGTATAGCGGGAAATTTTCGTTGGTGCAAAATTTTGTATAAACGCGCCAGAAGAAATTTTCCTAGTTTTAAATTTCATATACGCGGCGCATGCTCGTATAAAGCAAATGCGGAAGTTAAATTTTCGCAGTTTTAATTTTTGTATATTCGAACCGCATACGAAATATACGAAAATTTCCACCATACAANTTTTTGTACGGACTAACCAGTCTCTAATAGTCTCCACACTGCATGTATTATTATAATAGTGTTGAAAAAAGTGAATGAACAAGTAGTAAAATTTCAAAAAAAATAAGCAGTGTAGGAATGGGCAGTGCATTAAAAAGTATTGGAACAAGGCAGGGTCTCAATTTCGGCTCATGACTACTTCATTTTTATGCCCAACTCTTGGCCGGCAGTCTAGTTTAAGTTATATATACCTGTCTATTATAGTTTATACTCTATTGCTATAGTAGCCAAGTGATTGAGAAATTTGAACCAATGCAATGAATAAGCTACGGTACTATTGTACAGATCATCGCAACACAACACTGAAAATCCAGCCATGATCAAGAATAAAAATGAAGTAGTCATATGCCGAAATTGAGACCCTGCCTTGTTCCAATACTTTTTAATGCACTGCCCATTCCTACACTGCTAATTTTTTTTGAAATTTTTACTACTTGTTTATTATATTACACATAGTAGGAATGTGCTGAATTACCCATAGACACAATGCAAATGTTTATCACCATAAAAAATCTAGCAAGATAGAGTTAGCTAAGCCTTCAAACTTGCATGCATACTGTGTAGCCTTGTAGTGAGCATGAGTGGAGCTGTGGAAGGCATAATAGAGTCCAATATATGCAGCATGTGCGTGTGATCACACTGCCGAATTGAACCTTGTGTTAAAGCAATTTAAAAAGTTAATCACTGAAGGTACAGGTGAAATCCAAATTTTAAAGCTTGCTAAACTTACCAAAAAACTTGCTAAAATTACCAAAGAACAGCTTTATGCTGTTATTGTGTCTTTAAAAAAAGCCGCAAAGGGTGAGTATGATCAGGCTAGCAAACATATCAGGCTGAGATTTCTTGCTCCTTTTTTGTGTGCTAATTAGTAGCTCTTTTTTGTCAGAATCACTTTTATTAGTAGATATTTGCCTACAGTAGCACTGTTATAGACTCAGAAAATGATTTAAAAGTTAGTTACTGACGGTAAAACAGTCCAGAAAACCTAACTTGTTGCTTTCCCGGCAAGATGCCGTGATATTTAAGCTGCAGTGCAGTTAGTTTTGCCCACACATTCAGGCCTCCCCCTTGTACATAGTTTTCGGGGTATACAGTGCAACCAGGTAAAAGAGCAAAAATTTGACTTTTTTGTTATTCACTAGATATCTTCCAGACTGTATGTGGTATGGAAGTATTGACAGTAGATATGTGTTTAGTAATCACTAGTGTGGCTTCAGTGAGTGGGCGGGTCTAATCACGTACTGCCTGTTGGGCGTGGCTCACATTTTACTCAGTAAGGTAGAGAAAAAACGTTAGCTATAAGATCTGACAAACTACTGGGAGTTAAGGAATGAAACGCTACATGCAGTTAGACATTACATTGATAATTCTATGTACCAAACTAGAGCTTTTAACTCAAGAGTTTCAGCCCATAACAGTTGCATAAAGGCTCAAAACTAGCTAATTTTTAGTGCAAAAACGTTAGCTATAAAAAATCAACCTTCTCCTGAGAGTTAAGACCTCAAATTTTATTTGTGTATAGACAAAGGAACTCTCAAACTGTGTGCAAGATTTGGCAGTGAAGGCTCTTATCGTTTGTTAGAAAGGGTGCATTTTGTTAGCATTTTTGCAGCTTTTTGCAACTTTTTTTTGCAGTTTTTTGCAGTTGCATGGCTTCATAAAATAACGGTAGTGATAGGGGAAATTTTTGTGTTTCAAAATCACTCAAAAACAATGAATTGGTACTTACCAGCAACAAATATAGTGAGTACNATGCTCTGCACCAATGCCTGTGACTACGGCAATCATAGTTCAAGGCTTACCTGCAATATGGCATGACCCATATGCATGTGATGGAAATGCATGACCAGCATGATTAATGTAGCTATAAAAATTAAGGGTATTCATATACACCATTGTTTTTTTGTTTGGTTGTTTTTTTACAAAAAAGGTAAGGGAGTGGCCTGGAATCTAGCTAGGCTATAAGTTACACACATATGCATGTGCATGCAAAAAACAGTGATGCAATACATTATAATTATACTGCAAGTTCCCACATTGTACTCGACAGCAACTGCCAAATTTGTCAAATACGAAATTTTCCTATAAACTAATGCCTTCTTAATTGTATAATAATAATGATCTCATATGAATATTGAGAGATTTACAGAATGTGATGAGGAGGCCTATGAATCTTGTAGTTTCCCACAATACATATACATATGCTTAAAAGTGCTGTCTCATGCATGGAATCCGAACGTAAGTAAACTCAGATTACATTACATAATAATTAATGAAGCCACAAACAGATCACAAGTATATGCACAAGAATTTTAACTATGTGTATATAATACTTGCATGGACTACGGTAGTTTCAAACCAAAATACAAGGCTACTAGCATTGCAGCTTGGACTTCTCACATCATGCAGCAGTAAATGGTAAGCACTTATATTTATTTCCAAGTCAGTCAATAGCAAAAATTTAATTGGCATCACCAAGAGGATTTTTGAGCCTGGTAACAAGACTAAGATAATACCAGCACACTCTCAACTCCATGGATCCATCTGTTGCGGGCTATGCAAGGCTCCTGGAACTTGAATACACTTGCTTCTTAAGCTATCAAGCTTGGTAGATACGTGGATGTTGACAATGAACGGTGACGTTTGGAATACCGCTTCCGTTCAGTAAATTATATGGTAGAAATTGCATACTTCATACTATAACAATTATCTTCTAAAGATGGGCAGTGCGGTAAAAAGTATAATTGGAACAAGGTATGTCTCAATTTCGGCACATGAATCATTTAACTTATTAATAATTGATCCCTGATCAAGTTATGGATCCTCATGAGTGTTGTAAATGCAATGATCTGTACAATAGTACGTACCTTACTATTGATTGCAAACTTCTATACAAATCAGTTGATGAGTATATATAGGCAATGGAGTAAACAACAGACAGTAACTTAAATTGGACTGCTGGCCAAGAGTTGGGCAGAAAAAATGAAATAGTCATGTGCCAAAATTGAGACATGCCTAGCTTGTTTCAATACTTTTTACCGCACTGCTCATTCCTACACTATACTTATTTTCTAAAAATTTTTACTACTTATTCATTCACTTTTTTAACACTACAGTGTGGAGACCATTAGAGACTGGTTAGTCCCTACAAAAAGGTTGAGTAGCAGCTACATGAGACTAATGAGCATGCGCATAATAATGCTACGTGGATAGATACCGTATATTTATTCTAATATAGGTACCGCGGTTTAGCCCCGACCACAATTATTACGGTTCCAATTAGAGGCGCCTTTTTGGAAGCGAATTATTTTCAGGCGGCGCCTAATTAAATTGGAACAGATATTGACAAGTGGCCGCAGCAGCTATTTTACTGCTTTTTAGCAGAGAAGAGTATACTTACCAGTTTTTGCACAGTTGATATAATTATATAAGTGAATTCTTCTCGGTTAATGGTAGAACTGCCGCTGAAGTTCCGAGTCTTGATTGAGTCGCGCCGGCTACTCAAGTGAGTGACCATGCAAAGCTGAGTCTTGTTAGTTCTGGTTGAAATTCTGAGTTGTAATATACCGTATAGCGGGAAATTTTCGTTGGTGCAAAATTTTGTATAAACGCGCCAGAAGAAATTTTCCTAGTTTTAAATTTCATATACGCGGCGCATGCTCGTATAAAGCAAATGCGGAAGTTAAATTTTCGCAGTTTTAATTTTTGTATATTCGAACCGCATACGAAATATACGAAAATTTCCACCATACAAAAATTTCCCGCTATACGGTAGTACTGAAAGCAAGCTACTTTTCAAGTTTGTCTTCTATACTGACAGCTACTCGTTGAATTGCTGAGCTTGAGCTCGCAAAGATCGAAAACGGTTCTAATTCAGAGTCCTAATTTAGGTGCCCTAAATTTAGCCCCTTTACCAACTTATAGTTAATTTTTCGGTTCCAATTAGTGGCACCTTTTGACACTGAAATTAATTTTTAGTGGCGCCTATATTAGAACGAATACGGTAATGACCTTTGAACTCTTACCTACAAAAATGGCTGCTTTTTTTTTTTTATTTTTTTTTTTTTTTTTATGATAATTTAGCCAAGTGGCAAGGGAGCACAAAATAGCATACTCATTGCTAATACAAACTGTTAACCCTATTACATTAGATATATAATATAAAAGTACAGTATTACTATCTACATTACACGAAATACTGAAATAGAAGAATTAATTAAATCATTGATCTAAAAGTATAATGTTAGTTACTGCTTAAACTGTTCAACATTGTTACAAGACACTAATTCATGAGGCAGTGTATTCCATAGTTGAGCTGAGTCACTGAAAAATGAAAATTTAAACGCATTTGTTCCTGCAAATGGAACTGCTAATTGGGCTGAGTGTGACCGTGACTGATGTGTAAATGAGGCTTATGGGACATGCCGCCCCTTCCTACTATACGTACAATACCGTATACGTATGATATCAGTGGCGTAGCCAGGGGGGTGCTAAAGGTGCATTTGCACCCCCTTTTTTGTCTCGCGAAATTTACGCGTAGGTTTTGTAATGCGCTATTTTTTAATTTTTTGTGCACTTACTTAGAAGCAACACGTAAAGCAGTCATTTTTGGCCGGAATTCAATCCAAAACAACTATTAGAAGCTTTCTATTTGCTGCTACAAGGCTTTAGAGAGCGTTCGATCTAGCGAGCGCGTGCTACTGCTCGATTTAATGAATGGGAGGGGCTAAAATTAGCTAATTAAGTGGGTGTGGTTTCCAGTCACGCAAAATTTCCGGCGCGCTTCGCGCGCATCATTTCTATTGCTCCCCCTTTTCTAAAATCCTGGCTACGCCCCTGGATATTATACTTACTGTAAGTCTCAACTGTGCACTACAGTATTACAATAGTGAGCATGCAAGCCTAAACTATACACTCAAACTGGAAAGAATTAAAGGAGCAAAACTTACTCTGAGTGCCAGGATGCATGTCATTGACAAGTACTTTAGAACATCCTATAAATATATTCATGCAGCAATACACCATGTTTTTACTATAGGATATATAACTTATCTGCTGACTCATCCTTGATTATGAATAACAATTTATTCACTATACAGTCATGTGAATAAGATTATTCATAGTGGATGCATGTGGGCTGTACCATTATAATTTTTTTAAAAAAAAGACCACAGTGCCTGCACATGATTACTGTTATAACTATAGGTCCTTTTGGCGAGAGAAACAAACTAAACATTGCAGCAATTTTTTTTTTTCAGATGTAATTTTCTTGGTCATCATAATAATGGTACTAACAGTAATTCACTATGAAATTTGTGGTTTTCATTCACAAGGATGCATCCCCTCCCCTTCCAAATCTGCAAAATCTGTTAAAAATGCTACTCTTGAGGAAAAAAAAGAGACCTTGAATGATGTATTAGATCACATGCACGGTGACCAAACCACTGTCACCCAAAAAGTTTTAGAATATAACCAGGAAAGCCAAAGCATAACATTGTTATAATACCATAACAAATTTGAAAACATGCCAAGCCAATCAAATTCAGCCTAACAGTCTCGCCGGGAAACCAGCCAAGTACTGATACATGTATACACACACAGTAAAATAATTATAGTTTCAGTTTCTGAATTAGTGATTATTATAATACATGGGACACTGTTTTCCCATGTACAAACATAATATCACATATAGCCATATAGAAATACCTTAAAACTTGGATCATATTAAGTGGTGACCATTAATTTTAAAAGCAATTTCAGTCCCAAAACTATGTAACTCATATAAATATTAGCTACACAATATTACTGGTGCGCAGGACACCAGACCCTTTCTTGCTAGATTTTAGGGGGGTGGGTAATAGGGTCTGGTGCCGCCAGACTAGAGCCTGGACCGGGTTGCTCAATAGTTTAATAGTTGTTGTTTTGTCATGGGTCAGTCAACTGAGTGAAAGGTTTAGAGTGTTCATAAACTTACTGCTAACATCATGTACGTCTTCAGACGAGCCAGTTGCTGGCCCTGCCATAAAAAGAATGAAACAGGAGATCATTACGGCATAGTCACGGCACAGTAACTATTAATTTTCAGTAATAACTCAAGATGATGAGCTCAGGGGCGCGACTATCATGATAAACAAACTTACGTTCAGTGCTGCTCTGTGGGTCTGACCCCTGAGGTTGTGTGTCTTTGTTCATAACGAGGCTTGAATTCCTACACTGTAGCGAGCGAGTCTCAATGACTGGGATCCGGCGGGAGGAGAGAGCCGAGCAAACTTTGAAGTCATAGCCTGGACTGACCACAAATAAATTTGCATGCTTATAATTAGAACGGGCCCAAAAAAGAAATTTTGCAATTACTCTTTATGATGGCTTCATACGTATACAGTCTCAGGAGATTTATTCATAAAATAACGTCTGAGTTTGGAACATCCAGAGCAGTCGTTTCTCGTACTACGAGTCTAGTACCAAGATTCAGGCAGAATTCAACTTCAGCAGGATTCAATAACTTTCTTCAATCTCGTGTGTCCTTCAGAGTGGCCACAGGTCTCTGGGTAGGTGTGTGTGGTTCACTACTGGTCTATGTGTTGAAAAAAAGAAAGAAGAAGAACAAAAATGAAAGCCAGGGAGGATTGTCAGGAACTGGTAGTGATGGTAATCAAGGACGTATTGTAAATCGATTCATGAACAAGGTGGTTGTCATAACAGGAGCAGCTGGGGATATTGGTGGCACTACTGCCTCAGCATTTGCTCGTGAAGGAGCCACACTGGTGTTGGTCGATCTTCCTCAACTGGATGATGTCCTCAAAGAGAAGAGCAAGGCTTTAAAAAGTGAGGGAGCATCGTTAGTTTTTCATGTAACTGCCGATGTCACGAAGCAAGAAGATGTACAGAAGATGGTAGAATACACAGTGCATAAAGCTGGCAAAATAGATTGTTTATTCAACAATGCCGGCATTCAAGGTGAACTCCGACCTCTTTACGAACAAAAGGACGAAGTGTTCCAAAGAGTCATCAACATAAACGTCTACGGTGCCTTCCTAGTCATGAAGTACATCTCTAAAGCAATGATGGAAACAGGTTCAAAGGGTGTCATCGTCAACACTGCAAGTCTAGCTGGACTTGTCGGGCCCGGTAACATGGCTGCTTATGCTACTTCAAAGTTTGGAGTGGTGGGGATGACCAAAACAGCAGCTAAAGATCTGGCACCGTTTGGGATACGAGTTTGTGCCATAGCACCCGGTATTCTTGAAGGAAAGATGTGGGGAACTCAGGTGAAGGGGGTTGCTGAGTGTCGTAAACGTTTACTCGGGGATGATAGTCCAGTGACAGAGGAGGAATTCCATCAACAGGAGCAGCGAATGATCAATGACACACCATTGAGACGTCTCGGACGATTGTCTGAAGTGGCATCGGTTGTTTTGTTTCTCTGCTCCGACGAGGCCTCCTATCTTACTGGAGTGACTCTGAATATCGATGGAGGAAAGTTACGTTGAGAACATAAACATAATGTACAAGTTGTTTTTTTCTATTGCTTTTTATCGAAAGATATGTGTGTGGTTATAAGAATTTGCTTCATTCACAGATTCTAAAATTTTTTGAAATACTATATAATGTCACGTGGAAGACAAGCAAACAATTGCACACAGACATAATGAACTGTACTGGGTACACTCTAAATAAACTTTAACAGCTAATAAGAACTTTTAGGTACAGTATATCAATAACAACCACCAGTTCCTTATACATGTACATGTGTAAAACTCACCTAATACTACAATGTCCAAGTCACAAGGTTATAATAGTTATATGCAAGTACTGTAAAAGACATATCCAGGCTCGAAATTAATTTCATTCCTCAAAACGTTGCTCGACTCTTGCTATAGCAGAGTTGACTAGAATATTGCTTGAATTGAGACCAGGTGTCTGACCACGTAAGTCAAATGTGATGTAATCCTTCACTTGAGGCTGTAAAATGAGGCAATACGTTGAGCCACCAAAATGAAACATCCCAATCTGTTGGCCTTTGGTGACCATTTCACCTTCACTGACTGTAATTTCACAAGAAGAAGCCTCAGCCATTCCCACGGCCATGAAACACACCAACCCAATCAGTGGATTATCAGCTTCAATGAACACCAGGCAACGTGTCGCAACTTCTGTGATATATCCTTGAGATCCATTCAGTCCTAAACCATCGAAATCTTCTGAAAGAACTTTCGAATAATATGTTCCAGGTTGAACATGGGTCTTGTGTACTTTGCCTGATACTGGGCTGTGCCAACGATGGTAACTTATGGCATTGAGGAAGGCCTGATAGATGATTCCACCAACGAATTTTTCCACAAGGGAGTCATTTGCAAGCATATGCTCTAGAGAGTACGGCTGTGATTTGATCCAGAATTTGTCACGACGCTTGACATTGTACTGGAGCTTGTAGGGTGCTGATTCACAAGCATTGACAATCACATTATCATCTTCAGGGTCTGAAACTGGACGTACACCATCACGAAATTCCCGAGTGAAGAAATCATCCCAGGATGAGAAGCTAAAATGAATCTTGTTTGGCTCACACTTGAAATCTCTCACAAAGTTTGGCATCATTTTCATCGCATCTTCCCCAAACCATCCCTTTCTTGGGTTTGCATTCAACACAGAACAGGAATCAGGTGATTTCAAGAAAGTTCCCCATTGATCTAGGATCTTCTTGAGTTGACTGTTGACTCTAGCATTTGAGAAAGCAGCATAGCCATAGGTAGTCCTCGTTGCCCAATCCAAGATAGCACTGATTGGGAATCCAGCTAAACTTGATTTGTTAAAATCGGGTGCTTTGTTTAGAATGTAGTTTAGCAAGTGTAGCAAGTGTAGGTAATTTTGCACTTGTGGCTTTCGGCTCATGGGGCATTTTTGGAACTTTTTAGGAACTTCTGAGAACATTTCATTGAAATACATATAGATTTGAGCATCGTTCTCAATCAGTTCTTTGAAATCCAATATAACGGAGTGAAAATTACAGCAATCAACATCTTTGACTGATATAAGATGCTCGACTTCTTCAACTATTTCACCTAGCCAGGTGTCAAGAACTTTCTGATCTGATGATAGCCATTCGCCGACTCGATATGGGACAATTTTACTTTTACCTGCAATGAACATAATAATAACAATATGACCCATGCCAATATAATGTGTATTTGTTACTAATTGCACAAATTAACTTGCATGCCGACAGCCGGCATGTATAACATATTGGGCAAACAAGTTGAAACAACATCATTAGCTATCAGCAATGTGTAATAGCAGCAGCATGAGGTTTCAGTTTTTTGAAGCTATGCTGCACAAATGTCCCTTGGAAGTCAATGACCATTGTATCAATAATTGTTACTAAGTGGTATTACAATATAACATCTGTATACTGGTGTATGTTTTATTGAATTGTGTGATTTTTGTCATGTTTGAGACATCATTGACATACATGGCTTCTTCATTCTTTCAATCTTCCATTAGAGAATCGAAGCGGTAGGATAGTTGAAGTTCACCATGCAGCAACCAACTTCTAAATCATGCATTTGGTGCATTAGGCTCTTACTATGGTATAATCAAGGCTTTGGCTTCTCTTAAGTTCTGTTTCTTTTGGGATGAGATTCCCACAATGTCATGCCATGTAGGGACAGCCATTCAATCACAGGTTGTAATGCATATTCATTGGTTTGATCTATTATAGCTGCAGTATAGTTTTGAAAAGGAATTAATGACGCCATGGTATATAGAATCATGGTTAACTTTTCCTACATCATGACACATGCCATGCAGGTAATAATAAAAAATCAAGGTGCAATATCCCTGCATGACTACTCAATGAAAATGTAGTTATGACACATGTACTTACAATTATTCTCAGTTCCAAAGTACTTTTCAATTTCATCCAAAAGCCTTGAATTATTCAGCTTATGCAAGAAATCCAGTAGTTCCTTCCTAGTTGCTGAGCTGCTACGTTTCCAATTGAGTAGAAGTAGGATAATATCATCACAGTGAGTAGTAGTACACGTTGTAGTTGCACTAGGGTCTAGAGACACATTGAGATGCTGACAAACTATGGCAAACGGCACCTCGTGGTCAGCAAGCTTTACACGAATGAAACACAAATCCTCTTCGCTGCATTGTTCAATGCCGTTGATCTTCACAAGGGTGCTCCATGGCCATATAGTCGTAAATTTGTGTAACTTGCAGTTGGGTCATGCGCTAGCGAATTAAGAGGTAACTGAGGCCGGTTCGATCAATCGCAGGTTATAAACATATATAGCATATTCGACCGAGGCGCGCATGCGCATGCGCCAACTTTTTGAGTCCAACCCTGTTCCTGCTTTTCAGGAAGTTATGTTAAAAATTATAATTTTTAACTCATAACCCAACTACGTCCACATTCAAAAGTTCGTGGTTTAAAACAGTTTCTTGTGTCGATGTTTACTGCAATCACTTCCAGAGCATTTCATTAGGTCAGACACAGTTTCCTGGGCAAAAAAAAGAGTGTTTTTATTCAAGACAAACAGTGTACAAAAGGAAATTAAGGTATTCAAGCAACAGAGATCGAGAGGATACATAAACTTATTTTAATTTCTTACCGAAAATGTTTTCTTCATATCATCACTTACTGAGCTGTAGCTGTTTGTCAATTGCCAGTTATCCTTAAAGATATTAATAGTTATGAAACACATACAATAATAGAAGGTTAACTATAATTAAATCACTCACTTTAATGATGTCATAGTATTCTGTCATGTAGAGCTCACTTTGTGAAGGAGGTACTTGATCTATTTTAAGTGTGTTAATGCACGTGGTACATTCAATAAAACAAGTTTAACTTAGCTTCTGTTACTAACTCAACGCTCACCGGACTTGTAGTACTGGGACCACACCATCTCTTTACCATCAGGACCAAAGTACCTCACAGCCATGAACGTGTTGTTGGAACAGTCTATACATAAACACAGAGCAATTATAATACGCATGCATCTGTCTTTATTCAACTACACATTAATTTTGGGGAAATTTTGATCTAATAGAGTATAAACTGAGAACAAGACTACTATTATAATAAAAATAATCTTACATACTAACAGCTACTATTGCCTACAGGTATATAGAATCTATATGGTATATACTTGCTAGTGACACAGGTCATCACAACATTCAATATCTCACCATGTAGAAATCCCAAGCCTCCCATACAAGGATTTCCCTCTCCAAAGTACTCCACCAAGAACTGTGTGCCATTGCTGGCCTCACTCTTCTCCTTGGCTCCCTCTTCATCTCCCAGGATAACAGACTTCAGAGACTCTCCATCCATGTCATCAGGAACAGATCCTCCAGCTAGGTCAATGAATGTGGGAGCCTGAGAGTGAGCAAAATATATGCATGGGCAGCCTTATAAAACTAATACCATGACTAGATTGCTACAATTTTTTCAGTCATGTAAGTGTGTACATAATACCATATTATAGCTGGAAAGTTTCACATGTAGGGTTTAACTTTTGCAGTTTTCACGGATCATTATCCATACGTGAAAGTGTTTATCCGTCAACTTCTCACTAACATATTATACGTATGGACGTTGCAGAGCTCATCAATGAAAGTTAAAACGCAAAAATGTTTGACAAGAGACATTCAAGAAAGTTAAACCTCGCAAAACTTGTACTTATTTTATCTCTCACTAAATCAATATTTAGTGCAACTGAAGTCAGGTTGATGTTGCTCTTCACTCCTGGTCCTCTCACAATGAGTGGTACACGGATATTCTCCTCATAGATCTGTCTCTTCTCACCCTACAATGTCATGCCAAGTGACCACACAATAAGAACCTTAATTTGCTGGGGAATATTCCATGTCTACCTGCTGCTTGAACTGTCCCAAATGATATCCTAAGTAATAATAAGCATCATGTGATTGTAATACATGCAGCTGTGAACCGTACGTACACATGCATTCAAACAGGTCAATAATTGCCTACAAAAGCTCACCATGATCACTGTTGTAGAAGATGAACGTGTTATCAAGAACACCACCACTCTATTAGTCCACACACACATACAGTAAATGACAATTAAGTCACAATCAACAACTAGTCTATATACAAGATCAAACCATACATACCTCTAGTTCATTGACGACGGCTGTGACTAGGTCATCAACAGACAGGAGGGACTCAAGTCTCAACTCATAGAGCTCATCAATAGCAGCCGCTATGGAGGTATTGATTGGAGGAGTACCTGCAGTGAGAATATAATGCACCGAGTGATGAAGTAACATAGAACTCAACATAATTATATTAGACTATTTTTGATTAGTGAATTGAATGTACATGTTATAGTACTGTGCCAACAGTTAAATAGTTAGTATGTCCCCATGCAGTTGAAACAATTTTAACTCGCTACTAATAATTTGGAAACACTGTTTACCTTTCTTATGTATGAATGAATATAAATACAGAAATATGTAGTTACCGTATAGCGGGAAAGTTTCGCAGTGTCAAACTTTCGTGGGATGTCTCTAGTCAAACATTTTCGCATTTTTAACTTTTGCGGATGAGCTGTGCGAGCCCACACATATATACATTATGGAGAATTTCGCGGATAAAAGCTTTCACGGATGGATCGTGATCCGCGAAAACCATGAAAGTTAACCCCCCGCGAAACTTTCCCACTATAATTATGCATGGCCATGGGCTTAAAGCGATGATGTAACAAGGTTGTGTATTTAAAGTGAAATATTCAGAGGATGATGGTATTGAGAATGACAAATGAAACACTTTTCAGCTATTTCAAGACTTAATAATGGACACACCTTCAGAAATGATCCAGTGTTTGTCCTTGCCTGGATCTCCGTAGGATGGGGTCCGAGGTGCCTTCTTCCCGTCAAACTTGTGGCTGTACTGAGGGGCAGGAGTGGCTGGACGATGGGGAGCAGGGGTTGCTATGTACATAAAGAAAGGAGTGTCACCGCTCTTGGCCTTGGGAGAAGACTCTTTGATGAAATCCACAGCATGGTCTCTGATTCGATCAGTGAAGTAGTCCTTCTCATAGTCACTACCATGTTTCTCCTCAACACCTTGATTGGAGACAGTGTAACCATAGAATCGACTGAAAGTGTGAATGCATGTGTGTATGTGTGGGTATAAATGTTTCTTAATATCTCCATGCATTCACTTTTTGTGTTGTGATCAGATGAAAGCAAGCAACATGGTTTATTTGGGTATAGCCAATAATTGACTCTTTATTAACTTGAGAATAAAGGAGTTTTTTTCATACAATATTAACACACAGTCTTACCTGTTTCCTTGGAGGGTGTACCACGTGGTCCATCCAGGGGGAATGTGGTCAAGACCAACACCAGTGCTTTTAAAGGCATAGTTGTTCAAGTACTTTCCTAAAATTGACAATAGAGAGCTTTTGTTGATAACAATCTGACCATATGTGACACTACCACGAGTTTGACTAAACTTGCGATGCAATTGACATGGTCAATGGACCATGCAGTGAAAATACTAGGGTAGTTAGGAGAAGTACAATCATTTTTGATAATCACGTATAAACCCATGGATCTATGGTATGAATCACTCACTCACTCACTCACTCACTCACTCACTCACTCACTTACCAAAGAACCCTGTCTTGTAGCCAGCAGCTGACATGTAAGCTCCCATGGTTTTGTTCTCATTGCGCTCTCTCCAAGAAGGAGCATTACATCCCTTAGGAACATTATTCTCATAAGTATGATGGTTGTGAACATACTTCCCAGTCAGTGTAGAAGATCTAGTGAGAGAGAAAGTAAACGTTACATTGAGATACTTCGTCGGTTGACAGTTTTCATATTGCATGTTGGAGTAACCTTTGGTTCATTCTCTCAGTTTACCTTGAAGGACAGCAAACTGGAGTGGTGACAAAGGCATTCTTAAAGAACACTCCTTTCTCAAGGAGGTGTTCCTTGACCTGGGGTTGGACTTCCAGTGAACCTAACTTCACATCTTGGTCATCAGTCAGAATGAACACTGTGTATGTGAACATATCATACAGCATAAGTACAACAACACACATTACACCAAGCCTGGCACTCAAGAAAGTGTATTATAGAGTA
The DNA here is from genome assembly GCA_964030475.1 of Tethya wilhelma. Taxonomy (NCBI): domain Eukaryota; kingdom Metazoa; phylum Porifera; class Demospongiae; order Tethyida; family Tethyidae; genus Tethya; species Tethya wilhelma. The sequence continues at coordinate 21,236,335 of CAXIPT010000001.1, forward strand.
ATACATACCAATGTTTGGTTTGCTGCAAGTACAGCATACGAGAAGTGCACTCACAAACACCAGAACTTCAAGACAGCCCATAGTCTAGTTACCAGTGAACCTGTCGGTATTTCAATTAGTTTACAGCATGACGCCTAGCTCCACCCCCTCTAGTGTCACATGCAGCCCCGCCCACATAATTATGCAACTTGCAATGAGACAAACAAAGATGAGCATCAACACAATGATTTTACTATGATGAAATCTTGATCTACCAGTTTTGGCCAGCGCTTAAAACTTGGACTATATAGGCATATGCATGCATTGTGCAGATCTTGACTCAGCTGGCTACAACTGGAGTACAACTAACCCTTAAATTAGTACTGCATGTTGTTAGTTTAGAGAGGTGGTTAAAGAATAAATTTAAAAATATTATTAGTTGTACGTGGTAGGTTTCTAACAACAGCTGATGAAGGTTCGCTGCCTGAAACATGCAGCTGTTATTAGCTTATTACTTGAGAAACTTGTGGCTTATACAACAAAATTCCTCTTCTTGACAAATACACATCACTTCATGATAGGCTTAGAGGGAATATGCTGGCACTGGAATAATAGCTATCATATTATAAGCAAAGTTTTGTGTGTCCGTCCGTGTGTGTGTTACGGGAGTTCACCGGAAGTGATGCGACCTCGAACTAAAACGCTACTTTTTCTCTGGATTGTGGAGAATACAAGCTATGAAAAGCCTGCCAGAAGAGCTAGCTTAGATAGTGCTTGCCTAGCATAGAATCACAGGCACTACAAATATAGCTGACTGTTTTGGAGATCTCTGACAAGGCTTACCAGTGGCGTCGGTATCCGACAAAAAAGTGTGATAGAGCAGCCAATCTTTCACAAAAGAAGCGTAGCGAGGAGAGAACTTTCACTACTAGAAGTCTGCTTCTCTGTCGCTGTACACGAAACACAGCTAGCCAGATAACGAGTTTCTTTGCCAGCTGATTGCAAAAATGGCGGAAGTCGGAAAAGGGTCGTTTGTGACGTCACGTAGTGAGGTAAATTGCTGAGCTGGCCAATGCAAAGTAGCACTAAGCAGTGCATACACACATGCAGCATTGCTTCCCTTTGAGTTTCCAATTGCTTATGCCAGTATTGATGTGATTGTTGTGTGTTGCTTCAACTGCAAAGGTTGTTCTAAGCCAACCGACCATAGAAGAATATTTGTTATAATACACAATAGCTTTTCTCATCAATTTTGAGTTATAGTAACTGATCCTATACAAGGAGTGGGCGAGCGAAGCGAGCCCCACTCCTTGTAGGTATTATATACCCTGGAAGCAGACATAATTTGAGAACATGATAGGTTAAGTTTTTGCACTACTTTACCCTTGACCCTGCCAAAGTTACATGCTAGACCAAAGTTGCTTTGGGTTTCAGCAAAGCCTTGCTTTGCAAGACTACTTAAAGACATCATAGAGTTCCTCATGCTTCAGTTCAGTTTAGACTGCTATCTAAGCTCTAAAGTTGTGTAAGTTGTTTGAATGCTTGAACATTAACTTTGACATAGTATTACGAAACGGCGTAAAATACGAGCATTTTTTTTTATGTGAGTTAAATGGAAGTGCAGAATAAAGTAATAGCCATTAGGTAAATTCAAAAGTATAATTCTCCTAAGCCTAATCACTGACACCTTGACATTGTATTAAGCACAATCATATATTCATGATGGTTATACCCTAGTGATTTAAGAAGAGGAACTTGTGACTTATTCAACATGATTCCTCTTCTTGACAAATATTCATCACTGGCTACACTTAGTCTAGCGATTATATGCACACTATATACCCTATAGTGAACTTAAAAAGAGGAAGTTTGTGGCATTGCCAGATTCTGGTAACATGGAACAAAAAGTAGTATAATATGCAATCCACCAGACTCTCCCATTTTTTGCGCAGGAGTGTCTGGATAGTGAGACTAGGTATAACCATTGTGCCTAATGATATAATGAATTAATAATAATGTATGTGGAGTCAGTGAATTGTATTTGCAGGAAAAGGAATAATTGTGACCACAGTTGTAACCCATGGTCAACATTACATAATCTGCCCATTAGTATTTGTACAGCAGTCCTTGTACCTGTAGAGCTTCCTGGCAGTTATCTAACCAATATATTACTCACTGTACATGGTCATATTCTGGCAACTTAGAACATGCAGAAAGTGGTACATTATTATACACAATCCTCCAGACTCTCCCATTTTTTGCAAAGAGTCAGTCTGGCTAGCGAGACTAGGTTATATCCTAGTGAATTTAAGAAGCGTGAGTATTGATTAAAGATTTGAATTCAATAATTAGCCTAATAATGATTATCTTTTGTGAACTTTTGTATTTGTTGTGCTCTAATTGTGCTAGCTTTATAATTATGCTTTAATAACTGGACCACTCTTCTGATCTGCTGATATGCTAGCCTCACCTGTCACATGAAGCCCTGCCACATCATGCACATGCATGTAGAATAGTCTCGCAGGCCCGGCAGCACAAGGTCCTGGGGTCAGTCTTGTAACACTGGCATAGTGGTTTTTTTGTTCAAGTGTCCAGGAATTTCTCAGACCACAGCATGTTGCTTTGTAAACTCCAATATAGTAGTCCCTACACTGTACTAGAGGTGAAGCCATTACATCACTTGTCAATTTTGATAACAGCAAACCACACTACAATCTGCTGACAGCTAGTGCAGAACAAATTTCTGACTCTTCCTTTCCTTTGGGAATTGAGAGTCTGGCCAGTGAGACTAACGAATAAGAGGGAGGATGAGCATGCTATACTGATATCTGCATGGGTATACATATGGTATGATACACACTCCATAGTATGATGTCATAGTGTCCTAGGTTACCCACTCAGCCTCAGCGGCTATACCCAAGTTACCCAAAACTACCACTGTGATTAATAAATTTATTGTGGTATAATACAGCTGACACAGTAGGTTACTGGTAGGCCACAACTGTCTACTGTGGTTTATTGGCATGCTGGCATAAGAGGAGAAAACGAGAGGAACTTGATATTATAATTCTTAGTAGGGGGAAATTAAAAGGGAACTCAGTTTCCACAATAGTTATTAATAGTGATTTCATGAGCATAATATTCAAAACACAAAGAACTTGTGGCATACATGCGTGCATTTTGACAATCTCCAGCTGCAGTGCAGTATATAAAGTGTAGACGGTTGCTTCAGTTTAATCCATGATAATATTAATTACTTCTGAGTTACTGAAAACTTGCCTGGCTGACACATACATGTGGAGCATTTCTGAATCAATAAACAGCCAGAATGCAATCATCTACAACCTCTGAAGGAAAAGAAAAGGTGTTGTCACCCAATCAAGCTGCAGGGGAGAAGAAATGGAAAACGCTCTCTACTTTGGTTGCTATGGATGCAAAAAAACACAGTAAGAGCAAAACAGTATAACCGTGGTCAACTATATTATTAATAGTGCATGTTGTTACAATTATTAATAATTGGTAAGTGAGTGCTTCGTTTTAATTTCATGCAGGTTATTTTGATTCTGGTGATGAGAGCTTTCACAAAAGGAAGGGATCTTTGATTGTAATAGGATCAGGGATCAAGAGTGTTGGTCACTTAACCATTGAAGCTATCTCCCATATCAAAACTGCAGATAAAGTTTTGTACTATGTGGCAGATCCAGTTACTGAGGTCTACATTAAGGATCTTCGTCCTGATGCTCTTGATCTATACGTGTTTTATGCAGATGATAAGAAACGCTACAACACATACATGCAGATGTCTGAAGTATGTCTGTACTTTGCTCGTCAAGGATTGAATGTTGTTTGCATCTTCTACGGCCACCCAGGCGTGTTTATGCCTCCTACACATAGAGCTGTCCAGGTTGCTCTCAAGCAAGGTACCGTTAAGCAATGCACAGTTACCCTTATAATTATAATACCTGCACTGAATTTATTTTTATGGACTCTTATTATTGCATGACAATAATGGCAGGTATCAAAGCCTACATTCTACCTGCAGTATGTGCAGAAGATTGCCTCATTGCAGATCTTGGAATAGACCCATCATACCCTGGACTTCAGATACTTGAGGCTACTGATTTGATCTTGTGCAAACGAACTCTACTCACTGATGCTCACGTTATCATCGCATGTGTTGGAGACATCGGCTTTCGTAGAGAAGGCTTCGTCAACCGCAACTTGCATATCCTAATTGAGTACCTCCAGGAGGTGTACGGCAAAGATTACATCATCACACACTATATCGGAGCACAGCTTCCAATGTGTGAAGCTCTCATTGAACGCCTGCCTCTCAGTGATTTCCTGGATGAAGACATTAAGAGAGTCACTGGAATTTCCACTTTCTACATTCCTCCAAAAGACACACGAAAAGCTGACCCAAAAATGGCCATTACTTTAGGCTTCATAAAAGATGAGAAAGATGCTGAGAATTTTCCAGCTCCTACTACAGAGTGTCCACTTGATAGTTATGGCCCACGAGAAATTCAAGCTATACAAGATCTGGAGGATTGGAATGTCCCTCATGGATACGTCCACACCCCTTCAGGCAAGGCAGCTCGCTATGTGGCTTCCTTGGCTGCAGACATCAACCAACTCAAGAGGCACATGAATGAGCCAAAAAAGCTGATGGGAGAATTCGGGCTCGTTCCAGATGAAATGGCAGCCTTACAAAGCAAGCAACCTGGAAGACTCTACACGACATTCAAAGAAAATGCAGAGAGTGCTGCAAACAGAGTGGCTACTCGTCTGGTCACTGAACCAAAATATTCTTTTCAGTATGCTGCCGAACTTCGTAAGACAAGGAATAATGCAAATGGCGAAGAAGAATTCAACAAATGGCTTAGCTTGCAAGGCTATGATACCACTCTATCAGCAGTCCAAAGTGCACTAGAACAACAAGGTGCTGCAGTGAATATTTACTACTTTGTTAAGGCATGCAAAGTGATATGGAAGGCTTTACAGAACCCTACTCCAGGGAACATGGAGAAGTTGGAGAAGGCAAAAGAGGAGGCAGAAAAAGCTAATGAAAATCTTAGAGAGCAAGAAGCTGAGATTGATCTTGATGAGGGTCCTATACTATAGGAGTGGCCTCCATGCCATTACAGTCATACTTAACTTGAACGAAACTCTATTAGACTTAGCTTAATAAACCATGATTATAGTTTTTTTTAGCAGTATTATATAAAGTACATAGCAATTAATTTTATGATAATTGTATATAATTTATTATAAATTAAAAATCATGCAGTTTAGAACTAACTCACCAAAGAATCCTGTCTTGTATTTGTGAGTGCATTTCTAGTATGTTGTACACGCAGCAAGCCAAAGATTGGTATGTATTACTCTACTAGTAGTTCTATATACACATTCTTGAGTGCCACTAATGACCAAAATGTGAAGTTGGATTCATTGCAACCCCAAGTCAAAGAACACCTCCTTGAGAAAGGCTGAGTGTTCTTTAAGAATGCCCACCACTCCAGTCTGCTGTCCTTCAAGGTAAAGAAAATGAGCTAAATGTTACTCCACCATAATTATGAAAACAATCAGCATGAATGCAACAGAACTCCAAGTACCAGTGAACTATCAGTATTCCAAATTACAGCGTGACGTCCAGTGTCACATGCAGCCCCGCCCACATATGCAACTTTCAATGAGTGGCTGACTGGATGAGCATCAACACAATAATAGTTTTAAGTGTACATAAAAACAAGAAAGTTAAAACAGCTTCTTGTGTCTCTGTTGACTGCAGGTGCTTCCAGAACATTTCATTAAATCAGATACAGTCTCCTGTAAAAGGAAAAACAAGCTAGTATCACACAGTGAGTCATGCCTATTCGGATAATTTTATACCATAAAGATTTTCTTCATAGCTGGAGTCACAGAGCTGTAAGTATTGGTAAGTTGCCAGTTGTCCTATAGAAAATATTAACAGTAGCTTGGTGGAGTTGAATAATGATACCATATCATGTTGGTGTCCTTACTTTAGCGATGTCATAGTATTCTGTCAAGTATAGTTCACTTTCTTCAGGAGGTGCTTGATCTGAAATAATCACGTCACAAACATTTCTTATAATGCATGGTAGTTGTTCTTGACCAAACAGCACACTGGCACTCACCAGATTTGTAGTACTGGGACCAGACCATCTCTTCACCATCAGGACCAAAGTACCTCACAGCCATAAATGTGTTATTGGAACAGTCTGTATATATACAATATTGCATTGGAAGATAATGGGTGATGAACACAAGAGAGTCCAACATAAATACAATGAGAGCTATGTCATTTTTGCATTTTAACGTTCAGCTAGTTTCTATTCTAGACACACTGATTGAGTAAATCAGGCTTTTTTCTTAAGAAAGAACATCACTTATTGACATAATAAAATCAATTGGTACATGTTACATAAGAATATCTCACCATGTAGAAATCCCTTGCTTCCCATACACGGATCTCCCTCTCCAAAGTACTCCACCAAGAACTGTGTGCCATTGCTGGCCTCACTCTTCTCCTTGACTCCCTCTTCATCTCCCAGGAGAACTGACTTCAGAGACTCTCCATCCATGTCATCAGGAACAGATCCTCCAGCTAGGTCAATGAACGTGGGAGCCTGCATTAGGATGATTCAATTCAGTGCATGCAATGAGTACAGACATGCAAATTTATGTACATCGATGGTTGACTGTCATGTATAAGAATGTATATACAACTACTACTGCTGACCAAATCAATATTCAGTGCAACTGAAGTCAGGTTGACGTTGCTCTTCACTCCTGGTCCTCTCACAATGAGTGGTACACGGATATTCTCCTCATAGATCTGTCTCTTCTCACCCTACAATGTCATTAAGTTACTGCTCAATTAGAATGTTAGTTTGCCAGGAAATATTCCATGTATACCTGTTGCTTGAACTGTCCCAAATGATATCCTGTATGTGTATGTGTTAGTGTGTACAATTTTTGTGACACGTACAGTATAGCCAGGGGGCGGAAAGTTTTGCGGTGTTAAACTTTTGCAGATGTCTAGTCAAACATTTTTGAGGATGAGCGGTGCGACCCCATAATCATGTATAATATGTTATACATTACAGAGAATTTCGCTGATAAAACTATCACGGATGGATCGTGATCTGTGAAAACCACAAAAGTTAAACCCCGCAAAACTTTCCCGCTATAATTATTATGATATAACATTAAATGAAAAAAAATGTATCCACATAGAGCAATATTATAGCTTACCATGATCACTGTTGTAGAAGATGAATGTGTTATCAATGACACCACCACTCTAAGAAAGATGTGCATATGTGTACATGTATGAATGGTAATAAAATCACAACCATGTAACAGTTTATAATAAAGGCACAGACTTCCAGTTCATTGACGACAGCAGTGACTAGGTCATCAACAGAGAGGAGGGACTCCAGTCTCAACTCATAGAGCTCATCAATAGCAGCCGCAATGGAGGTATTGATTGGAGGAGTACCTGTGTAGTATAGAGCAGGTGCATGCATTACATAGTATGAGTCACTTCCATAATATTATGGCAAAAACAACTATTTTCAGTATGACATTGATTACACCCACTTCCCGTAGAATAGTAAGAGCTATAGGTGTATACCTTCAGAAATGATCCAGTGTTTGTCCTTGCCTGGATCTCCGTAGGATGGGGTCCGAGGTGCCTTCTTCCCATCAAACTTATGGCTGTATTGAGGGGCAGGAGTGGCTGGACGATGGGGAGCAGGGGTTGCTATGTACATGAAGAAAGGAGTGTCGCCACTCTTGGCCTTGGGAGAAGACTCTTTGATAAAATCCACAGCATGGTCTCTGATTCGATCGGTGAAGTAGTCCTTCTCGTAGTCACTACCATGTTTCTCCTCAACACCTTGGTTGGAGACAGTATAACCATAGAACTTGCTGTCAAGTTAGTGTGCATTTGTCATGTGCATGTGTGTATTCATTAGCAAAATTTATTTGTACAAAAGATTACACAAGATCAGTGAAATGGAATTTGGTGTACCTGTTTCCTTGAAGTGCATACCAGGTGCCCCAGCCTGGAGGAATATGGTCCAGGCCTACACCACTGTCATTCTGAGCATAGTGGTTCAAATATTTACCTATAGTTAAAGATTCACAAAGCCGCTCTACTAGCATTCACTCTATAGGTACATTAATTTTGATTGCTTACTGTCTCAGTTCCTTCCTTACCAAAGAATCCTGTCTTGTAGCCAGCAGCTGACATGTAAGCTCCCATGGTTTTTTTCTCATTGCGTTCTCTCCAAGAAGGAGCATTGCAACCTTTAGACACACCATTTTCGTAAGTATGATGGTTGTGGACATACTTCCCAGTCAGTGTAGAAGATCTAGTGAGCCAGAGGAAGAGAGAGAAAGAGAGAGGGATCTTAGGCACTGAAATTGGTTGGTTATTTGCATGTTGGAGTACACTTAACCATAGAGCCAGGTGCCTTGTAATACCTTGAAGGACAGCACACTGGAGTGGTGACAAAGGCATTCTTAAAGAATACTCCTTTCTCAAGGAGGTGTTCCTTGACTTGGGGTTGGACTTCTAGTGATCCTAACTTCACATCCTGGTCATCAGTTAGAATGAACACTGCATGAGATTGCATGAGTGAATAAAGACACCATAGATGTTAAAATAATGTAGGTTAGACACACTCCTTACCAATATTGGGTTTGCTACAGCTGCAAAATGTAAATACAGCTCCCAAACACACAAGAACTCGAAGACATTCCATGTTACTGGCACCTGGCACCGAAGTTGAGCCCCTCCCTTCTTTTGTCACATGCTCCACCCACAAACGTTTAACTCCTTGTGAACCCAACCACAATTTCAGTTAACCAGACACAAACGATTTGCGATTGCAATTTGAGTCACTTTAGACGATGAACAGCCACGATCTAAACTCGCTGACTGACCAAATGCCACGTTGTCCAAACCGGGCTCTAGCTCTCCCAGACTCTAGAGAGCGATCCAAACTCGTCATTATCATCCGTAGCGCCGTCTCCCATTGCCAGTGAACATCTTAAAGCTTACATCCAAGTCGGCAGAGTCCCTCAAGTGGATCATTGATAATGTGAGTGGATATTCGTTGGAGGAAAGGGAGGAGTGGGGAAGACCACGTGTAGGTTAGTTGGTGAAATGACTTCCTATTTGATGGGTATTTTAACTGAATGTATGGTGTAGGCCTGCAATTCATGATTAGTTTAAATGCAAGGTCTTCCCTACTTGCAGGTTTATATATTGAGTCACCAGTTTACAAGAGTCATCTCCAGTACCACTGAGTGTTCTGCTGCATGACTGTTTCTCTGTAAGTTTCTCAGTTCATTTAGCCACTGCCTTGTCCCCCATATGGTCAGTTGAGTTTGCAAGCTAGTACTGATTCAGTTTTGCGACTTTCACAATCCGCAAAATTCAGTCAATGAGACATGTGACATGATTTCATAATCTAGTCTGGCCAGCCAGCAGACTAGTAAGCAATCTGATTGGCGCCACATGATTTTCAGGCTGGCGGAGATGGGCAGAAGTGTACCCCATTTTTCGCTGGCAAAAGAGACGGGGTCTAGGGCCTGACTAAGAGCCAACTAACTTAGTAAGCATGCATTGAAGCCAGCTAGGCCAAAGATTGCAAAGATTGCTGTCCGAGGACTGTTGTTTATCACACTCGGATAAAATAATAATGCTGTTACAAATAGTTATTCGGTTGTTACAGGTTGCTTTCATCATAGCCACATCTGACCTGAGTCAGCAAGTCATCTCTATCGGGTGATGCAATGTCTGGAGGTGATTACCGAAGATTATTAATAGCATGTTTGTGAGCTTGCCATGCAGTCAAAAGCAACATTGTGATGTGGCCACGTCCTTTCACATTCACATGGCAGTCCATTCAAGGTACTGTATAGCGGGAAAGTTTTGCGGGGTTTAACTTTCACGGTTTTCGTGGATCACGCTCCATCTGTGAAAGTTTTTATCGGCAAAATTCTTCGTAATATATATATGTATGGGCTCGCACAGCTCATCCGCAAAAAATGTTTGACGGAATACATCCGTGAAAGTTTAACACTGTGAAACTTCCCCGCTATATGTAATGTACTTGTATCTATAGTAACTAAGAACTGTTAGCTGCTTAAAATAAAGCCCACTACATGTTTGTTGTGCTGATCAAGACAATCCATGGGATATGCACAAATTTTGGGGGTTGGCTGAAAATACATGTACACTTTCACAATGTCATTTATATATAAAATTAAATTTAATATTAATGCTTGAAAAACTTGAAATGCCCTTTCATACAGTAATTATTATTACAGCTTTCAATAATAAGTACATTAAAAAAATTGTGTATATACCTGAGCGTATCTAGCTCCTACTTACCTACTTGCATGATGCTATTGCCGTGGAAGTGAGACCTGTACCATGGTATAATTGAAGACAATACAATAATATTTAGCATCATGTCAGTATTAAGTGCCCTTTCAGATTGTTGATTCAGAAGATTTTATAGTTGAATGTACTGGCTTTATGCATTTCTTATTTCCTAGAACCTGAAAACTTAACGGGTGGGAACTACTGGTCGGTATAAGTGCATGCATGCCCCTTCAGATTGTTGATTCAGAGGATATCATACGTACGGTAGTACGTATAGTAGGAATGGGCCAACTGTCCCATAGACACAATACAAAATGTCGGTCACCATAAAAATCTAGTCAAACAAAATCAAACTTTCAAAGTTGCTCAGAGGCTCTCACTAACAGATTACCAACTGCTTGCAAGGCTTGAAACTCGCAAAAAGTTTCCTCAGCACTCGTAAAGAGCGCTAGTGGGAAGCCACTATAGTGCCATTTTTGTTCTTCTAACTTCCTAACTGACTTACTTGAAAAGCATTTCCAGAGAACCAGAATGTGTTGAGCCAACTTTGACAGCACAAAGTAAGTTCTTTTCATAGGTACTACATTCCTTGATACTCGTTTTCATCACAAATAAGCCTAAACAAAACTAGAAAGCTTTGAAACTGAGAGTATAAATTCATGTACTTCGAATGTAGCCATCTTCTTGTAAAGTTCAAAGGTCATTATCCACGTGGCATTATTATGCGCATGCGTATTAGCCTCCACTTAATGTAGTGCTGCTACTCAAGCTTTTTGTAAGGACTAACCAGTCTCTAACAGTTTCCACACTGTAGTGTTGAAAAAAGTGAATGAACAAGTAGTAAAAATTTCAAAAAAATATGTAGTGTAGGAATGGGCAGTGCGATAAAAAGTATTGGAACAAGGCATGTCTCAATTTCGGCACATGACTACTTCATTTTTTATACCCAACTCTTGGCTAACAGTCCAGTTTAAGTCACCTGTCTGTTATAGTTTGCTCCACTGCTTAGGCTACTAATTAGTAGGAATTTGAACCAATACAATAATAAGCTACCACACTATTGTAATATTATAATTGTACAGATCATTGCATTTACGACACTTAGCAGGATCCTTATAGGAAGGATCAACTGACAAGAAAGAAAATGAAGTAGTCATGTGCCGAAATTGAGACATGCCTTGTTCCAATACTTTTTATCGCACTGCCCATTCCTACACTACATATTTTTTTTAAATTTTTACTACTTGTAATATATGTAGTTAATTGAATCTATACTGAAGGTTTTGTGCATTTCTTATTTCCTAGTGCCTGCAAACTTAATGGGGGTCTATTAAATGTGCATGCATGGTGCGAGTTAATTGCCGCTAAAGAGCTATAGGCTGAGCCCTGGCACATGCATGCATGCACAACAATACTTTATCAATCAAAAAACCAATCACAAAAGTTACAATGACAAATAAAACTATATTTTAATAATAAATATTCATTCTAAAACAAAGGGACAGTCAGTTGACTCAAAAAGCTAGCTTGTCACTATTTGACTAAGAGAGTATAATAGAAATAATAACTATAAATTATAATATTAATTCTACAACTTTTCCATACTATATATTATGTTATATTAGCAAACTATTAATTGTCCAAACCAAGCCAAATTTAAGCATTCACTCAACGGGATCAGGTGCAGAAATTGTTGCAATAGTAGAGTTGAGTGGAATATTAGTTGCTTGGAGACTTGGTGTCTGACCATGCAGGTCAAATGTGATGTAATCCTTTACATGAGGCCCAAAAATGAGGCAGTATGTCGAACCACCAAAATGGAACATGCCAATCTGTTGGCCTTTGGTCACTCTTTCACCTTCATAGACTGTAATTTCGCATGAAGAGACCTCAGACATTCCAACAGCCATGAAACACATCATCCCAATCAGTGGATTATCAGCTTCAATGAACACTAGGCAACGAGTTGCAACTTGTGTGATGTATCCTTGGGAACTATTTGGTCCTGAAGGATCGAAACCTTCTGATTGAGCTTCCGAATAATATGATCCCGGCTGAACGTGGGTTTTATAGACTCTTCCTGATACTGGGCTGTGCCAACGATGGTAGCTGATCGCACTAAGGAATGCCTGGTAGACGATTCCACCAACAAATTTTTCCACAAGGGGGTCATTTGCAAGCATGTGCTCTAGAGAACATGGCTGCGACTTGATCCAGAACTTGTCACGACGTTTGACGTTGCGTTCGAGCTTGAAGGGTGCTGCTTCACAGCAATTGGTGATCACATTATCGTCATCAGGATTTGAGATTGGACGAACACCATCGCGAAATTCTCGAGTGAAAAAATCATCCCAAGATGTGTAACCGAAATGAATCTTCTCTGGGTTACACTTGAATTCTTTCACGAAGTTTGGCATCTTTTTCATTGCAGCTGCACCAAACCATCCCTTTGTTGGGTGTTTGTTCAACACAGAGCAGGAGTCTGCTGATTTCAAGAAGGTTCCCCATTGATCTATGATCTTCTTGAGATGTCGGTTGACTTTATCATTCAAAAAGGCAGCATAGCCATTAGGTGTTGCCATTGACCAATCAAAGATAGCGTTGATCGGGAATCCAACTAAGCCTGTTTCATTAAACTCGGGTGCTTTGTTTAGGATTTGGTTTACCAAGAACAACATGTGTAGGTAATTTCGTACTTGTGGCTTTCCCGTGGGGCTTTTTTTATACTTTGCTGGAACTTCCGAAAACATTTTGTGGAAAAACATATTGACTTCGGCATCACTTTCGATTAGTTGTTTGAAATCCTGTACAACTGGATGCAAGTTGGAGCAATCAACATCCGGAGCATCAACATCTTCAACTGATATGTTAAGATGATCAACTTCTTCAACAAGGTTGCATAGCCAGGTGTCTATAATTTGCTGATCTGATGGCAGCCATTCACCAACTCGATATTGGATAATCGTTACGGTAGTGCTTGCGCTATCCATAGCTGTAGATTATTGCAATTTTTGCAACTCGATGATTGGTGTATGTGATGTACTTCAAGGCTGGCTCTTATTTTATACAAAAAAATCTTTAAAGGGTGTGGCATAGAGGTGTGTGTATGTGGCTGACAGTGAACAGTTCACAAGTATAATATGATAATCAAGAAGAGGAATTAAGATAATTATGCATATTCTTAGAAAAAATTGGAATTGTTCCTCATTTTATGTATATGCATGTAAATACCTTGAAGGTCTAAGGTCAAGTACCCTATATGTAGTAACAGGAACTTGATGTGGCCTACATTCCACTAGCTATTGATTGAGATAGAATGATGATCTCATAATGCTTAGTAAGCAAAAAGGCTGAGTTAATTGTTATCCACCTAGCTAGCCAATTGATTGGCATGAGTTCAAACTATTACAGTGTACATGCAGATCTACTGATTCATTAAAAATTTCAACTTGTATGACAGGACTATATAGCTGTCAGATTGTTGAGGGATCAAAAATTAAAATCAAGTATAGTAACTGTTATGGAATTAATTTTGTGCCGAAATTGAGACATGCCTTGTTTCCTTAGCACTGCCCATTCTTACACTGCTTATTTTTTTGAAATTTTTACAACTTGTATAATTTTGTTCAGACATTTGCCTGAGCACTGAGCAGGCATCAGGAGCTAAGGTTCCTTTATAATTTGAGATTGTTTATAACTTAAAGAACATTATATTTTCATACAATGTAAATTGTGTACGTAATATTTCCTAAATTTGGAAGTTGATTTTTTTCTGAGGAAGACAAATTATATGTTGAATGTATTTGCCGTGCTAGTTCTGTGCACATGCATGAAGTAGACTTTAAGGAACATGCATGTTACATTGAAATTTGTACCATAGTTTAGGTCATACTTCAAAGGTACCGCCTAAGTTTACATATCCCATGTACACTGGCTTGCTAACCACCAGTAGTAACTCTATAGCAAGCCAGTGTACATGGGGGGTTTACCCTATAGGGTACAATGATCAGCATGAGTTTATTTTAGTGACCACTGCATGTGGTACAAGTCATCTGTACTATGAGTATCTAGTGTATATAGTTTTGTACTCCTGAGGGCTGTTGTATGTATTCCCGAGGGCGCATTTCATTTAGGCCTTGGTAGATTTTATGCCGGCATATTTTTGAGCATTATATAGGCTGCTTTTTTTGTTGAGCATTATGCTGGCATAATAGGCAAAATTTCAGGCCTTAATGAGCATAATAGGCTGATTTTGTCAATGTTCTTTTCTGTAACAACAGTCTATTGACCAGTGTGTAGTTACCAACAGGGGGAATACCCATGTCAATCAATTTGTGGTCAACTAGAAGATTTACACACAAGTTTCCGTGATGCTACAATACAACAATTGTACAAAGTAACTCTTTATTGTATGTTTTTTTATTGGAATTGTTTTGTAATGAAATTAATTTTATGTAAAACAATACGTACATGACATGGGCATAATGTGAGCATAATAGGCAACTTCAAAAGCATAATGGGCAAGAGTTTGGGGCATAAAAGAATAGAATTAATAGGTAAGTTTGTGAGCATAATCTACCAAGCCCTAATTACCATACACACTAGATACTTATAGTACAAATATTACATGAATGTCACAAGATTATTTCGAGCTATAGCTATATGAATGCATGAATATTATCAAATGCAAACCATATTAAGGAACATGCATGTTACATTGAAATTTGTACCATAGTTTAGGTCATACTTCAAAGGTACCGCCTAAGTTTACATATCCCATGTACACTGGCTTGCTAACCACCAGTAGTAACTCTATAGCAAGCCAGTGTACATGGGGGGTTTACCCTATAGGGTACAATGATCAGCATGAGTTTATTTTAGTGACCACTGCATGTGGTACAAGTCATCTGTACTATGAGTATCTAGTGTATATAGTTTTGTACTCCTGAGGGCTGTTGTATGTATTCCCGAGGGCGCATTTCATTTAGGCCTTGGTAGATTTTATGCCGGCATATTTTTGAGCATTATATAGGCTGCTTTTTTTGTTGAGCATTATGCTGGCATAATAGGCAAAATTTCAGGCCTTAATGAGCATAATAGGCTGATTTTGTCAATGTTCTTTTCTGTAACAACAGTCTATTGACCAGTGTGTAGTTACCAACAGGGGGAATACCCATGTCAATCAATTTGTGGTCAACTAGAAGATTTACACACAAGTTTCCGTGATGCTACAATACAACAATTGTACAAAGTAACTCTTTATTGTATGTTTTTTTATTGGAATTGTTTTGTAATGAAATTAATTTTATGTAAAACAATACGTACATGACATGGGCATAATGTGAGCATAATAGGCAACTTCAAAAGCATAATGGGCAAGAGTTTGGGGCATAAAAGAATAGAATTAATAGGTAAGTTTGTGAGCATAATCTACCAAGCCCTAATTACCATACACACTAGATACTTATAGTACAAATATTACATGAATGTCACAAGATTATTTCGAGCTATAGCTATATGAATGCATGAATATTATCAAATGCAAACCATAATGCATGTAATAACAATGCCAATAAAACTTTTTCAAGAGTAGGAAGTTCAACCAATCCCATGTTGAATGTATAGTACGTGCAAATTCTATGAAGATTGTATTCATGGCATGATATATATATAGTGCAAGATTATCACATTACAGCATGCAGCTAGTATAATAATTATATAGTCATGAAGTGATATAATTATAATTTGTAAGAAGAGGAACCATGTTGAATGCATGTATGGCAGCCTGTGTGCCACAAATTCTGTGAAGATTGTTACGGTATTTATGGAATGATGCCACTATAATATATGAAAGGAAGCAAGTTCCCCTTCATTTATCTATAAACCCACTAGGGAATAACCATGATATGAATTTAATTGTATAACCATTTTGCTTAAATTACAGGTGTAGTCATGCAGACTGGTGATGTGTATATATTTGTCAAAGGAACTTATTAATAAGGAACCATGTTGAAGAAGCTACAAGTACCTCTTGGCTTATGTATAGTCAGTGATATGTATTTATCAAGAAAAGGAACCATGTTAATGGCACAAGTTCCTCATCTTAAATTCACTAGAGCATAACCATTGTGCTTAAAGGTAGGCTCTATAGATATGATTATAATCTTGTATTGAATTTTATGGAAATAAGAGAAACTGTTGTTTAGTATACTGGAATGATTATTATCAGATCATGCATACATGCAGTGAGTAGTGCACAGATTAATGATGCTCTTCAAAGCGTGAATTATTATATGCCCAACCCTTTTTTTTTTTGGTATATATATAGGCTAAGCTATACACTTATTCTCCAATTTGCACAATTATTAATAGCTGAACGCCCATTATGGACAAGACTAAACTAGTTGCTAAGGACTCAGATGCTGAGGGTGATGGTGCAGACACTCATTCACAAAATATCTCTCCTAAAATGGCTCATGGTGGAAGGACACCCAATACAAGTGTCTTCTTCATCACTATGTCAGTGATAATCACGGTGGTGTTGCTTATGATCGTAATAATCGGAGGAGTTTTCACTGTGGGTCTCTTTGTTTTACGGGATATGATGAGGGAAATAAATGAGTGTGATCAGGTTTTGACAGAAACAGCGCAGACGTCAACCCTGCCTACTTATTTCCCACCTAATGTGTCTACCCGCTATGACTGGGGTGGCAAGTTGAAGGTGGATGGGAAAGAGTCTGATATGGATGTGTTGAGCTGGCTTGATGAGAATATGAGTGCCGATAACATTAGGAACAATTTGGCGTAAGGATTGAATTAATCAATTAAAATCACGATCATGCATGCATAATATAGCCCTTTTCCAGGAAACTTAATACTAATAATTATTATGATCTTTGATTACTTTTTCGAGCAGTGACTGCTGCATGCATATGCTTGGTAATGTGAGCATTATGGAGATTTATTTAAACTCAGTCTTGTACATGCATGCACATCATGCACAAATACTTCTTCATAAACTCTACAACTTTCATTGATTTTGCTCTCAAAATAATACAGCTGGCTGACAGCAAAGCCTCACATTGCTGGGAGCAGACAGAATGAGTTTTTGGCCGAGGGGATGTACCACCAGTGGACTTACGACTACAATCTGGACAAAGTTGAACTCTTCAACTACTCAGTTCTCCTAAGTTACCCTAACACTAGTAACCCCAACACACTGGAGTTAAAGAGGTTCACTGGAGAGACTCTCTATGAGTCACACATCATGGAAGAGCCTCCTCTCATTCCAGATGAGAATGTTCCCGATGTCGCTGCTCCTTTTAATGCCTACTCTGGTAGTGGAAGTGTGTCTGTGAGTTTCTCAAACAGTTTATCATATCGTTTGACAAATAGGTGATGTATGCATGAGGGTGCCAAGCATCTCCAAATTTCAGCACTTCAAACCATATACTGCCTGTACAATTGTTCTCAAGTTAAATGTCGGAATTAACCTCATGCGTGCTTATATTTTACTATTTTTACTGTTTCAACTTGCCTCGTCAAGATTTACAGCTCGGGAGTAAACTATAGGTGTCCAGAAAATTTTGAGATTATAGGGTGTCTGAGATTCAATTTGCCTATGGGCCTGAATGGCCTGGGAAAGATCGAGGCAATTTTTAAACATGTCAACTAGAAATCAAACATGCAGGCTGTGCATTTATTCATATAATTATACTGGTTGTTTTTACTCATTCTTGTATGGCAATGTATACACTTTCAAGTTGACAGAAGTTTAATATTTACGGCAGTTTAGATCAATTAATGTCAAGCGCTAAAACTACCTGCTTGCATGGTTACTTGTATTTAGTCATGCATCTATTGAAATGAGATTTCTTTGTAATGAACATCATGACTTTGACCGCATAATAATATTATTATAATTATTTGTATTATGTAGGGTCCGTTGGTGTATGTAAATTATGGCACTCTCCAGGACTTTTACTATCTTACTACCAATCTCTCTCTGAACCTTACCCGCTACATCTGTATTGTGAGGTATGGTGCCATTTTCAGAGGAGATAAGGTCAGTCAAAATATCTTCATGCATGCATGCATATAGTGCACATATACGAACACTGACTTAACTAGTTACATAATGGTCAAAACGACTTAACTAGTTACATAATGGTCAAAACGGTGAATCCTGAGAGCAGCGAAGGTTCTGAGTAGCCTGAGGGTTTATAAAACAAGTAGAAACAGACAATACAGTGGCTTACAAGTTTAGATACTACTAAGTAGCCAATGAAATTTGAGGTTTGTACTCATAAATTTATTCATAGTATCTAAGCGGTTTATTTAGACACTATGAATAAACCAAGTAGTTTGTTTAACATTGTATATACTTCCTACATAATTATAGGCAGTTGGCCAGCTATAGCTTTACCGTCTGAGAGCTGACGGATGTCGCTAACTTAAAGACACTTAATCTTTTTCTGCCATGCATTTAAGTTTGTCTGTTACAATCTTCTATATAGGCTCATCTTGCTCAGCATTTCGGCTGCAAGGGACTTCTAATTTTTTCCGATCCCAAAGACTATGCCCCCAGTGGTGTGGAACCTTTTCCATATGGTCCTAGTCTCCCACAATATGGCGTCCAGCGAGGATCGTTGCTAATCCCAGAAGGTGATCCCCTTACCCCTGGCAAACCAGCTATTGGTGAGTTTTGGTTATACGTACATTAATGAGTATACATGCATGTATGCACATGTGTAACATAAAGTTTAATGAGTATACATGCATGTATGCATATGTGTAACATAAAGTTTAATGAGTATACATGCATGTATGCATAATAATAATGTGTAACATAAAGTTTAATGAGTATAATACATGCATGTATGCACATATGACATTGTGACATAAAGTTTAATGGGTATACATGCATGTATGCATATACATAAGGTTAAATTAGCTTTGTTTCTATGTATACCTTTGACCTTATGAACTGTCACCTTTATGATATTTGACCTTACTAAAAACTGTGAATATGTATACATATATACATATGCATTAATTCATTTCTACACAGATGGGATGCATCGTCGTCCTTATAGTGTTGTAGAAGATGAAGGGGATGTTCCGAAGATACCAGTTCAACCTATTTCTTATGGTGATGCTGAACACTTTATGAAGTATGTCTGCATGTCCTGCCATCTATTAATTTGTGTACTGTTTCAGTTTGATACTGATTTTGTGGAAGTACACAATTGTTTTTGGGTGTTTTTTTGTCTTTTTTTTTGCTCGTTTGTTTTGTTTTACTGTATGTTGCTCTACTCTCCAGTGAGCTAGACGTTTATGATGCTCCACCTGACTGGGTAGGAGGACTCAAGATCAGTTACAAGATCCTACAGTCTTCCAAAAACACAAAGTAGGCATTTTGTAAATGATTGCGCATACACGTACACACACACACACACACACTTACACACACACACACACACACACACACACACACACACACACACACANTCTCTCTCTCTCTCTCTCTCTCTCTCTCTCTCTCTCTCTCTCTCTCTCTCTCTCTCAGCTACGTATCTCTGACTGTCAACAACTATCAAGTACGAAAGAACATCCATAATGTTGTTGCCACCATCTATGGATCAGTTGAACCTGGTCAGCCTGCATGAAAGACAATACACTTGCTTTTACCTTTTCAGACTTGCTCTTGATTATCTAAACTTTATGTGCCTCACAGTGTAAAATTTTGTTTCATATAATTATAGTCTATATATATATAGCTAAATTGATTTATGTAAAAGTTATAACTAAAGATTAATGTACATATAATGCTCTCTTATTTTCTCCCTTTAGACCGATATGTCATTCTTGGTAACCATAGAGATGCATGGGTGTTTGGAGCAGTCGATCCCAACTCTGGTACAGCTATTCTCATGGAGATAGCTCGACTCATGTCAGAGCTCAAAAAGAAAGGTCCGTTAATTTACTCCGAGCTAGCTGGTCTCGTGGTGCTAATTACCACACTGCATGTTGTACATACATTATTATCATGATCATAGTGTGCATGACATTGTGCATAGTTATAGGTATAATAGGAAAACTGTTTCCAGTGAGCTTTCATGTTGTAGCTAACACGGTTACATTGCTTATTGCTTTCATAATTTTTCAGCGTGGCATCCTGGTCGTACTCTTGTCCTCTGTAGCTGGGGTGGTGAAGAGTATGGACTCTTTGGCTCAACAGAATGGGTCGAGGTGAGCCATGTATATGATCATGATAACTAACTGTTATGAATTTGTGATTTCTGTTTTTATTTTAGTTAAATTTACAATTTTATGTCTTTCACACTCTGCAGGATATGAGTAAAGTCCTCGGAGCTGGAACAATGGCATATATCAATGTTGATACTGCAGTAGAGGGTGAGCTATCCTGTCAAGTATTGTACATAAATTATGGTTTTCATTTTCAGTTGCATGCATATATATATATGTGTGTGGACTCTGTATGGTATGTATGCATTTATTCAATCTACAGGGAATCAGTATCTTGCCACTCAAGCTACTCCTCTCCTCTATGCACCAGTATGGAGTGTAACACAGAATCTGGCATGTCCTGATCCAGAATTTGCTACTGTCTATGACCAGTGGATGAGTATAAGCCCTAAGGACTACAATGGTACTATTAAACCAGAGTAAGCTATTTTATATCTGACCATATCCAATAGCATTCTCTATATTATACCATGCATTATTGAATTAATAATATTTGTATAGGATAACTGATCTTGACTCTGGAAGTGACTACACTGTGATCCTTCAAACACAGGGGATCACATGCTCCTCGCATGGCTATGTAAGTATCATGAACAAATAAGAAATTTAGAGTTTAAACCGAGAAATCTAGCTACATGCCTTTTAGCTTCGTGCCCAAGTCACTCAGCAAAAGTTTTAGTGATTCACTGTATGTACTTGAAACTCTAAAAAACTAGAGCCCTGCATGGAGTAGCAATACAATGCTCCTCACATCGCTATGTTACAGAAGTGACTAATAAAAGCTTCCTAATGCTGTTACGTATGCATATCTGATACATGCATTATATACATTATAGGCAAACACGACCAGCTATGCTGTCTACCATTCTCTCCATGATAACTTCTACTACGTAAACAAGTTTACTGATCCTTCGTTCATTTATCATGTAACCATGGGCCTTTTCTGGACCAAGTTAGCATTAACGATATCCAACACTCCTGTGTTGCCCTTTGACCCTCGATACTATGCCATTGCTGTTCAAGAAATTTTTGAAACCTTTAAGAAAACGTATGGAGATACACTTATGGATCATGGAATTCAACTTGGTATGTGTATAAATATACCTTATGATAATATGGTATAAGGGTACTATCGTGTTGAAGTTAACTAGCTAGCTCAATTAGTCTAATTCTCAAGCCTTGTTCAGTCCCCAGCATTTAATTTTTTAATTAGTAAAATATCAGTCGTGGTGACAAGTATAATAGTTATATCCTTTTATCAACCAACCCCTCTGCAGATTACCTCCAAGCTGCAGTGAGTGATTTCAGTGCTGCATGTGTGGGTAGTTGGGAAGAGATACAATATGTCCTTGAACACCACAAGGACATCTCTCAAGACGAGAACATAATTAGAATCATTAACAACAAACTAATGAATTTGGAGAGAGCTTTCATACGCCCAGAGGGACTGCCGAAAAGATCATACTACAAGTAAGCACATGCATGCAATAATTTGTATTTCAGCCCTTGGTTTGCCTAAACTTATACAATATTACCATATAAATGTTAGTTGTACTCCATACATGCTTGCTACCTATAGAGTGATAAGCCTCATTATAATCCTACAAGGAGTGTGGCTTGCTTCGCTTGCCACACTCCTTGCTTATGTATACATGATGTTTTCTGCTAGAAAAGGCCTGAGGATGAAGTAGTTTCGCTGGCGAGACTCCCCGCAAAAAATGGGATAGTCTCGTGAACAGCGCATAATAAACTCATTACCAGAATATCGAATGTGGTAGTGACCACAATAATGCATGTTTTCTGGGTTGTATAGATGACATAATACATACCGCAATGCAACTGCAGCTCATCCTTCATTACAGAAACTTCTTTCTGGTTGGCCTTTGCTAGAACAAATTGCATGGGCTATAAGAGTACCTTTCTTTGTGGCAAAGGTGCTCGATCTCTATATACTCACGCTGGCTAAACTCTCAGAAAAAAAACGAGAGAGAAGCTTCTTTGATCGCTTTGCTGATTTCATGTGCTATCAGATTACGTAATCTACAACTTGTAGCCACTTATGGAACATGATTGTGGTCGTTACCAGATTCTGGTAACGAGTTTACTATGCACTATTCACTAGACTCTCTCAGTTGTTTTATCCTAGGCTAGCACTGTATAAGCTAGCTTTCTAGACACTAGCTCTTTTCCTAGCTTGTATTCTCCACAGTCCAGGGAAAAGTAGCTTTTAGTTCAAGATCGCATCACTTCCCATGACCCTCCGTAACACACAGATGGATGGACACACGGACAGACAAAACTTGCTTATAATATGATACCATTAGTATAACTTTCATTGACATAATACAAAAACCATCGTAACTTGACAAACACACATACTCGCATGCACATACACACACACACACACACACACACACACACAGAGATACACACACATACACACCATCACACACACACACACATGCACACTCACACACACACATGCGCACACACACACTCACACAGATACTCACACATACACATACACACCATCACACACACATTTGAATTGTGCAGGCACATCATCTATGCTCCCAGTTCAGTCAACTCTTACGGCAGTTCTCTTTTTCCTGGTCTCCAAGATGCTGTCCTAGAAGCAACTCTTCCAGACATGGGTGGAACTTGGGATGAAGTCTCCGAACAGGTGGACATTGTTAGGAGTCATCTTCGCTATGCCACACAGATCCTAAATGAACCTAGCTTGAAATATGCACTGGGAAGTATGTAATATAATGATTGTTTTGAATGATGTATAATTATAGATACCAATCAAACTCTAATGGAAATAATTGTATATTTTTGTGTGAAGTATTGTTTATTAAAATATTATTGTACAGTTCAATATGATTAACCTAATAATGATTAACACATTGTACTTTAAATTTTATTGTGTTTGTTGTATCTATTACATAATTATAATGAATGGTTTGTGCAAGCTATATATTATTATAATAATTATTAACAAGTAAAATTTCAAAAAGGATAGACAGCAAACTCTACTAACAAAAAGATGGCTCCTGACATTACATGATTGACTCAGACGTACTATTCAAGTTCAAAGCTTTCTGTATAGTTTTTGTTTAGACTTATTTAAGATTGTACGTATATATATATATATACCCAACAAAAGGAGTAACTTTGTGCTGTCAAGTTAACTATAACTCATCGTGAGTTGAGTTGATGGCAGAAGTAAAGTTGTATCCTAAAGGCTATCCTATAGCTATAATTAGCCTATAATAGTGTATGATATAATTATAGATTGTATATGAAGCATGTACTATGGAGCAAGAGACTGCATGGGCCCTGGCTGATGAGGCAGGCTAAGATATCACTGAATTGCCATGCTCATGGCCACACACACTAATCACCCTATACCAGGCTTAGACATGGCTCGAAATAGGGATACCTGAAGTCAAATAACATTTTGCAGATAACCAGTTTTCGAGGTTTTCCAAGTTTTCTATATTCATATTAGACTAATTTATTTTTTCCAATTAAATTAGCTAATAAATTGTGCCTGTTTATAATAAGCTATAGGTAATGGTGATTATGTAATCTTATTCCTTAATTTGCCTAATAGGAATAGGAGAATTAATTTATCGTACAGGTTACCTAGGTTCCCATGGTTATGTGCACGTGGTGTACTATGGTTATCCAAAGTGAACTGACTTTGTGAACACATGCACAAACTTAAGCACTGACTCTGTGAACACACAAAACATATACATGATATTTATTGTACAGGCCTTACCTAAAGATTTCCTATGGTTAATCTAGGTAACCTGTACGATGGAAAACCTAGGTAACCTGTACTATAAATATTATGTATGTTTGTGTGTTCAAATAGCCAGTTCGTTTTGAACAAGTTTGTGTGTTCACAGAGTCAGTTCACTCTGGATAACCATAGTACACCACACATAACCATAGGAACCTAGGTAACCTCTATGATTTATTAACTTGACTCATGAAAATGAAGTAATTCGTAGGCTTGTCTTGTTTCCTTGCTTTTTACCGCACTGCCCATTCCTACACTTCTCATTTTTACAAATTTTTACTACTAGTAGAAAAATTAAGGAGCATGCATGGCTGCAGTGATTTCAGGTTTTCTGCATGTAGCATTTTACTAGTTCCGTTTACTTTCGTTATTTCCCAAATTTATCCCCTTTAAAACAAAGTTAGATCTTCAAAGTTGCTAAGAGGCTCTCTCTGCCAGATTACCAATTCATGCAAGGCATAAAACTCACAGAAACTTCTCTAAGGCACTCGTAAAGAGTGCTAGTGAGAAGTCAAAAATAGTCACTATTTTTGGGTAGATACTTCTGCCATCGACCTATTTTTGACTTCTCACTAGCTGCTAGTAGCACTCTAGCAAGTATACGGCAGCACTCTAGAAACTTGAGTATACGGACTAGCAAGTATGCATTGCAAACATGCACAATTTTGGACCAAAAAAGGTCACAAAACGTCATGTGGCCTACTTGTGTTATGGAATATTCCAAATAGGACAAAATTGTCAAACGTGCATTGTCATTCTCAAACTATACCTCCCACTCTTCAGTTGGGCAATACCCTTGCCAGTGGTCATTGTCAAAAACATAGTCATATTATCAAAACCCTCATGCATATGGTCGTTCTCAAAATGCTCATGCAGTGGTCATTCCCAAACATGTATTCATTATCATTCTTAAACTTTGCACTCGTGGTCATTCAGGCTCAAAACACTTGTGGTCAATTTGCCCACTGATGAGGTCATATGCATTGTCCTAAAACTACTGAACTTTGAACTGTGTACTAGCTATAGATCAGTTCAAGATAATATTATGTGTATGATTGGAAATCTAGTCTGCTTTCAGCCACAGTCACTTTTGTTTACTGCTATAGACTGATATATCTGCATGTGGCATGCATCAATCTGGCACACTCTACTAGGTTACCCAGGTTACTAAATGCCACTGTGACAGTTGTGGTAAAACAGTTGACACAGCCTGTACTGAGGTACAGCCAGACTGTCACTGTGGTTTATTGGCATGGCATATATATAGCTGGGGAAACAAGAGAAAATTGTCTCAGTAGGGGGAAGTTAAAAAGGAACTCAGTTTCCACAATTCATAGTGATTTGATGAACATTATTGTACAATGCACAAAGAAGAACTAGTGGCAAATATACAGGTTCAGTCAACTTTAGTATGTACTATAACAAGGTGCCATTGTGATAGTGTGGCAAACAGTTGACCAGTAGGAAAGCCACAACTGTCACTGTGGTTTTTCATGCATAAGAGGGGCATGCAAAGAAGAGAGATTTGATATTATTATTCTCAGTAGGGGGAAGTTAAAGAGGAACTCACTGTGACAGTTTCCACAATATTTTATAGTGATTTCATGAACATTATTAGCACAAAACACAAAGAAGAACTTGACTTGTGGCATGAAATTGCTCCTCTTTCTCAGAATACAAAAACACAATGTATGATGTAA
This sequence comes from Tethya wilhelma, assembly GCA_964030475.1. Lineage (NCBI taxonomy): Eukaryota > Metazoa > Porifera > Demospongiae > Tethyida > Tethyidae > Tethya > Tethya wilhelma. Next base: position 21,262,523 of record CAXIPT010000001.1, read on the forward strand.
CAGTATCTCAGCTGTATAATGTTATACATCTTGACAGTTGCTACAATGGGTGCTCCAGCTGTAGTATATAAAAGTGTAAAGTTGCTTCAGTTTAACTTATCCATGATAAATATAATTATCTCTCTGGAAAATTTTCCCAGCTGACACGTGAAGTATTTCTGAATCTGTAAACAGCCAGTCTGAGAATGGAATTGCCTACAACCTCTGAAGGGAAAGTAAAGGTGTTATCACCCAATCAAGCTGCAGGGGAGAAGAAATGGAATACGCTCTCCACTTTGGTTGCTATGGATGCAAAAAAACACAGTAAGAGCAAAACTGCAGTATTATAACCATGCATGGTTAAATAATTATAATTATTATTATTATACAGTGCATGTTGTTACTATTATTGGTACATGAGCTATTATTATACTTTTTAACCACTTTAAATACAGGTTATTTTGATTCTGGTGATGAGAATCTTCACCGCAAAAAAAAGGGATCTTTGGTTGCAATAGGATCGGGGATCAAGAGTGTTGGCCACTTCACCACTGAAGCTATCTCCCATATCAAAACTGCAGATAAAGTTCTGTACTGTGTGGCAGATCCAGTTACTGAGGTCTACATTAAGGATCTTCGTCCTGATGCTCTTGATCTATACGTGTTTTATGAAGACGATAAGAAACGCTACAACACATACATGCAGATGTCTGAAGTATGTCTGTACTTTGCTCGTCAAGGATTGGATGTTGTCTGCATCTTCTATGGCCATCCAGGCGTGTTTGTGCTTCCTACTCGTAGAGCTGTCCAGGTTGCTCATAAACAAGGTACGCGGTTAATTATATGCAATGCCATGCATGGCACGTAATCGTTATAATTATTAAGTTTTAATTATTGATATTAAATTTTATGCCTGCACTGTAATTACTAATTTTTTTATACACTCTTACATGGTAATCATGACAGGTATCAAAGCCTACATTCTGCCTGCAGTATCTGCAGAAGACTGCCTCATTGCAGATCTTGGAATAGACCCATCATACCCTGGACTTCAGACACTTGAGGCTACTGACATGATCTTGCGCAAACGCACTCTACTCACTGATGCTCATGTTATTATCTGGCAAGTGGGATGTGTTGGAGACATCGGCTTTCGTAGACAAGGCTTCCTCAACCGCAACTTCCATATCCTAATCGAGTACCTCCAGGAAGTGTATGGTAAAGATTACATCATCACACACTACATCGGAGCACAGTTTCCAGTGTGTGAAGCTCTCATTGAACGCCTGCCTCTCAGTGATTTCCTGGATGCAAGCATTGCCAAAAGGATCACTGGAATTTCTACTTTCTACATTCCTCCAAAAGAAGCACGAAAAGTTGACCCAAAAATGGCCATTACTTTTGGCTTCATTAAAGATGAGAAAGATGCTGAAAAATTTCCAGCCCCTGCTACAGAGTGTCCACTTGATAGTTATGGCCCACGAGAAATTCAAGCTGTACAAGATCTGGAGGATTGGAATGTCCCTCATGCATATGTCCACACCCCTTCAGGCAAGGCAGCTCGCTATGTGGCTTCCTTGGCTGCAGACATCAACCAACTCAAGAAGCACATGAATGAGCCAAAAAAGCTGATGGGAGAATTCGGGCTCGTTCCAGATGAAATCGCAGCCTTACAAAGCAAGCAACCTGGAAGACTCTACATGACATTCAAAGAGAATGCAGAGAGTGTTGCAAAGAAAGTGGCTACTCGCCTGGTCACTGAGCCAAAATATTCTTTTCAGTATGCTGCCGAACTTCGCAAGACAAGGAATGATGCGAATGGTGAAGAAGAATTCAACAAATGGCTTAGCTTGCAAGGCTATGATACCACTCTATCAGCAGTCCAAAGTGCACTAGAACAACAAGGTGCTGCAATGAATATTTACTACTTTGTTGAGGCATGCAAAGTGATATGGAAGGCTTTACAGAACCCTACTCAAGGGAACATGGAGAAGTTGGAGAAGGCAAAAGAGGAGGCAGAAAAAGCTGATGAAAGTCTTAGAGAGCAAGAAGCTGAGACTGATCTCGATGAAGGTACTGATACAAAATTGGAGGAAATCTGTGAACCCTTTCCTGGTAACCCAGTAGCACTGACATATACTAGTACTGGTGCCCACGATCATGTTGTCAACATTATATAGGAGTGGCATGCCATTGCAGCAATAGTTTATACTTGAACAATAGAAACTACTGAGGTTATATAGATTTAAAAGAAACTCTACTAGGCTTATATATAGTCTAATAATTTTGTGTTAGCAGAATTAGCTCTCCAATTAAAAAAAAAATAATTAGATCATAGTAACTATGAAAATTGTATAGGAGATTAAATTATCATAATTGAATTAGCCTGTATTCCTGAATTTAAACTTCATTATGTACATAAAAAAAAGAGTGTCACCGGTCTTTACCTTGGGAGAAGACTCCTTGATGAAATCCACAGCATGGTTTCTGATTTGATTAGTGAAGTAGTCCTTCTTGTAGGCACTACCATGTTCCACGGAATTAGGCGCACCTATTTTCCTGAAGTGCATGCCAGATGCCCAAGCCTGGAGGAATATGGTCCAGACCTACACCGTGCACTGAGCATGGTGGTTCAAGCTAAAAGATTCTACCAGTATTCAGAGAGAGAGAGAGAGAGAGAGAGAGAGAGAGAGAGAGAGAGAGAGAGAGAGAGATCATATGCACTGATTTGGTTGGCTATTTGCATGCTAAAGTGCACTTAACCATATAATCTTGTAATACCTTGAAGGATAGCACACTGAAGTGGGGACAAAGGCATTCTTAAAGAACACTCCTTTCTTAAGGAGGTGTTCCTTGACCTGGGGTTGGACTTCCAGTGATCCTAACTTCCTGGTCATCAGTCAGAATGAACACTGCATCAGTGAGATTGAGTGAATAAAGACACCATAGATGTAGGTTAGACACACTCCTTACCAATATTGGGATTGCTACAGCTGCAAAATGTAAACACAGCTCCTAAACCTATGCCCAAACAGACAAGAACTTGAAGATAAAGTTGAGCCCCTGTCACATGCTAGCTCCACCCACAAATGTTTAACTCCTTGTGCCGTGTGAACGTAACCGCTATTTCAGTTAACCCTTTAAGTACTGAATATAATCAACATGGCATCAAGCAGCAAACCAGACACAAACGATTTGAGTCACTTAGACGATGAACAGCCGCGATCTAAACTCGCTGACCGACCAAATACCACAAAGGGAGACGCTACGGACGATGATGACGAGTTTGCATCGCTCTCTGGAGAGCTAGAGCCCGGTTTGGACAACATCTTACACCAGAACTCCCTCAAGTGGATATTCGTTGGAGGAAAGGGAGGAGTGGGGAAGACCACGTGTAGGTTAGTTGGTGAAATTATACAGCCTATCTATTGATGGGTACTTTTAATCTATAGTGCAGACCATGTAGGCCACAGTTCATTAGTTATGTAGTGACTTGTTTGACTGCCTGGGGCAGTGAGAAAAGGGGGATTACCAGAAATCAAAGTCCATCTGGTTTGGGAATGCTTGTAGAAAAAATTCTAAATTAATTCCTCTTTTTTCTAAATATCCAACCAATTTCAAAATTTCAAACACCATTGGAAATGCTCCCCATTCTTTGATTGCTTTTCCAGCTTCCTACCCCTTACCAGTCAAAAGTTCGCTATTAATTTTTGTCCCATAAAAAAAGTATTGTATGAATCTCATTATTTCACTTCTGGCAGCTTTCTCAAACCAGACAGACTTTAAAAGGAGTCTGGTGTGATAGATTTATCCCCAGGTTGGGCATATATTTTTTGTTTGTTTGTTTGTCTTTTGTAGTTGCAGTTTAGCCTCCATTCTCTCGAGACATAGAGAGAGTGTGCTGCTCATATCTACCGATCCTGCTCACAACATCTCTGATGCATTCGACCAAAAGTTCTCCAAGTACCCGACAAAAGTCAAAGGATTCCACAACCTCTATGCTATGGTGAGTATACCCAAGATGTTCAAGTTTCTTGACAGCAGCACTGCTATTGAAGACCCATAATCATACAGAGATGGCCATTTCTGAATCAATGTATTTACTGTACAAGCTGTCATGCCATAGATACAGCTATTGTTATTAGTTTTTGAGATTAATGGTAAAAGTTGTCAGAATGCTTATATTGCATACAGAGATGCTGATATAATGTATCGTGGATAATATTATCCTTGCTAATATTCTCTGTGTACTGCAGGAAATTGATCCAGCTGTGATGGACGCTGATGAGATTCAAAATGATGAGCTAGGACAAAATCCTTGTAAGCCTGTACTGTAACAGTACACGTATAGCTATAGATGAATGCACATGTGTAGGGTTTACCAATAGCCAAGTTTCTAGGCCTTTCCCTCTTTCTAAATACCTACCTATTGAGAGGGAAAATACTCGGAATAAAGCTATAAGAATAATTAATACTCCCATGTTGCGCATTCTATTCCAGCTAAAAGCCTGGAGTGTATAGAGTCTGAGTAGATAGACATTGTTGTGATGCTAAGTACTTTATATCTCTTGGTTTCTGCAGCTGGTCTGAGTGGGCTGGCAAAGGAGTTGCTCTCTGATTTTGCTGACTCTCTACCTGGTATTGATGAGGCTAAAGGATTCATGCAAGTCATGAGGTTAGTTCAATCTGTAGCCTTCCAATACTAGTGTTTCACCTGTTATTTTTGGTGTGTGTGTGTGTGTGTGTTTATGTGTGTTCTGTAGTTTAGTGAAGGAGCTCCAGTTCTCTGTGGTGGTGTTTGACACCGCCCCCACAGGCCACACCCTCAGGTTCCTCTCAATGCCTAGTCTCTTTGAGAAAGGCTTGGGGAAAATGACTCAACTTAAATCCCAGTTTGGATCTATTTTTGATCAGGTACAAATTGCACAGAATTGAACATACCCTATAGCACAAAGTATTTGGTGAAAACAAAATTTGCGGGATTGTCATAAATTTCACAATTGGTGGATTTTATTTTGGCGGTAATGCATGCAGCAATATATGTATTCCATACATGCTGCACAAAAATGACTGTATGGCCAATTTTTTTAAAATCCGCCAAATTTTTTGTGCTATATGGTGTGTAGTTTTTCGTACTACAATACATATGTGTCAGTAGGCTTGAGCCAAGTGCTATTGTTATGTAGTCTTCTGTGTCAGGAGAGTCTAGCACCATAGGCTAGATTCCCTGTAGTGGTGTGACTCGATTGCATCCATGAGTGTTTTCTTTCTGTACAGTTGTTGCCAGCAATAGGAGTCAGTGACCAGGGCAGTGCTAGAGCTCAAATGATGGAGTCTTTGCCTGTCATCAAACAAATCAATGAAGAATTTAGAGACCCTGTGAGTGATCTTCACTGCAAGTGTATCAATAACATACCCATACTCTAATATACTTACCCCATACCCTTTTACTGCATACCCTAATACCACATACCCTTACCTATATCCTCTGCATACCCTTACTAAGTCTTCATACCCATACCCTTACCTCAATACCCTTAAGGGTATGTGGTGTACCCCATACCCTTATACCACACATCTGTACCACACAGTCGTTTCGCGAGCGTACCGGAAGTCCAATAGTCCCCATACAAATTTATTTGCATGGGAAGTAAAAAAATGGCACCAACTCAGCTAGCTAATTAGATATTCAAGGCAAAATTTTTGCCTCCAAGATTCAGCTGTGGATACAAACGTAGTTTGTACTGAAATTAGTGCCCTTTAGTTACTCATCTTCAAGGTTTATATAAACTAGACTTGAATTCTAGTGATTTAGGAAGCCTCAATGACAACCTACCTACAGCAACAAAACCCGTGGAGAAAAATTTTCTGACCAAGCTGTTGACACAGTTTCTCTTGTACTAAGAATAGATGTGCTGTAGAATCTTTTTTTGCAGTCTTGACTTGTTCCCATGGAAAGGAGCCATGCAATAAATGGTCCAAAATTTCCGTATCACAATGTACTGAAATAGGTAAGGGTCGTTACAAAACTTGTTGAATTATTAAAAGTTATTCATAAAACACCAGTGCAATCATTGTGCAATAAACAATTGACCTACAAAATATCAATACTGTGTTGCAGAATGAACATAATAGTGCTGCATATAAAGAAATGTATATTAATCTTGGTGAAGCTGTTTTCAGCGAAGAAAACATCACAGATTTGCTTACATGAATCAATAAATGAGCATTTTTCTTACAATAATCCATACATAGATACAAAGACTTGGTGGAGAAATTTTTTCAGACAAACATTAGGCTCCCAGTTTTCATAAGCAGATGCATGGGTAGCTGCTTAACAATATACTCAAGTTCTATCTTGTTCTCAAGATTTTCATGGATGCAAGAGCTAGACTAATACTACTACTCTTAGGCTAGGGTTACTCACAAAAAGTTCAACAGGCATGCAAAAAAATATAGTGCACATAGTATGGGCTTTTTATCACTCTACGTGTTGAAAAACAATACCTGTAACGTTCAATGTAGTTCCCTGGCTTTCTCTGCTCTAGAAATAGCGTAAGGAATGCTTTTGGGACACTACTTGACAGTTGCCATTTTAGCTCGATTTCCCTACAAAAATGACGTAATGCTGCAAATAAAATTGCGCGAATTTAACGCTGGCGAAACGACTGCACATACCTACATGTATGCCTATGTAGAGGAATGAAGTAAGAATTGTGACTAAAACAGTTTTACTGACAACTATAGCATGTAAAACACTCACTCACACACACATACACGCACACACACACACACACACACACACACACACACACACACACACAGGAAAAAGCCACATTTATTTGTGTGTGTATAGCAGAGTTTCTTTCACTCTATGAGACAGAGAGACTGGTGCAAGAGCTAACCAAACTGAATATTGATGTCCACAATATTGTAGTCAACCAGCTACTAAAGCCAGAGAGAAATGAAAAAGGTATGTACACATGAACAGTAACCAGCCACACATAATAATTGTGTTTCCAGCAGATTTGTTGAGCATGCCTGACATTATAGCCATATACACAGTATCTCATACAATACAAGCATACAGACAAAATGATTATTGTTAATCATATCACCCTCCATCACTGGCACAATATTGTCACTAAGTTTGTTCTCAAAAGTTATTTTGCATGTTTCAGTATCACATTTCTCATGTAATTTCTTGACAAAATGTATTGCCTGCTCAAAGACTGTGACAATGAGTGTTTGCCTGACTAAATTTGTATTGCTCTTATTACGTATTATCTCTATAGGTGAAATAATTTGTAAAATGTGCTCATCAAGACATAGAATTCAAGCCAAGTACCTAGAACAGGTAAATAGGTTGTTGTCCTATAGCTGGAATTTTTCGTATACTGTTCTAACATTATACAAAACTTCTACGCTATGCAATGCAAGTGGATGCTGCATCTACAAAGTGAAGTATTTTTCGTTATCAATAAATTATTATGCAAATTTAAACATTGCACCAACGAAAATTTCTCACTATGTTATAGCTTCTTTAGTTCACTGTACATCTAGTACTTGTTCCTACTCTGAGTTGTACTATATCAATCTCTGCTATCTCAATGACAGATTCATGATCTCTACGAAGACTTCCATATCACCGAGTGTCCATTGTTGCAAGAAGAAGTCAGAGGCAAGAACAAGGTGGAAGCATTTTCTAAACTTTTGTTACAGCAGCAATAATTGATGTGGACACTGTCACACTGAGAACAGATCATGCTGTATAATTGCATGCTGAGATTGAATCAACTATTTTGATCCAGGAAGATGTGCAGAGCATTAGAGTCATGTAATTATTTTATTATCATGTCTGTTAATTAATTGTGATTCTGGGCATAATTTGCTCAAAAGTTGCCAGTTCAGTTAAGGAGGTGGTAAAGGTCGCCAGTATGTCTTGCGTGTGATCGATCGATCGCGCGCGTAGCTCCGTAAATGTAAGGCCGTACCCGTACGTAGGGTGTCCAACGTGAAATTTCAAGAGTGGCAAATTGAAGTCATTGCTAGTTATTTGTGTAGACCTACTATAGATCAACTGAAGAATATATCTGGTTTGATGCAATCACGCATTGTTTTCCTTTGCGAGGCATTTTACTAAAAACACATATTCGCAAATAATGGTCACGTGACCAAAATGCCATCCTAGGTCCACTATATACATGTACAATAGCAAATTTGGTGAGGCTTGGCTGTAAGCAATGTTCTAGGACTATGTTATCTTTTTATGAGTGTTTGTAAGATTCTTACTGCTTGTGACAAATGCGGCAATAGCACGCGGTACGCGGTGTACGTGCATGCGTACGTACGCGTACTAAATTCTGGTCACGTGACTATTATTTTGCGAATTTGTGTTTTATTGAAACGCCTAGTGAAGGAAAACAATGCATGATTACATCAAACCATATGTGAGGGGGCACAGGAAAAGGGACCTATAGCACCAAATCATCAAAATTGGGATTTCACCATTTTCAAAATCTATAGGGTATGGTAAAACCTTGTTATCAATTTCTTACTCAGTCATGCAATTGCACTTTGTACTATGACTTAACCACAACAGTTTATAATGCTACACTAAATTTGGCCATTGTCAAAACTGTAACATTTTTACTATAGGTCCCTTTTCCTATGCCCCCTCACATATATATTTTTCAGTTGACCTATAGTAGGTCTACACAAATAACTAGCAATGACTTCAATTTGCTACTCTTGAAATTTGACGTTGGACACCCTATAGGCCTACCGTACGTAGATCGTGTGTACGTGCAGCGGCGCGCGTGCCTCATACTTCGGGGGGGGGTTGGGCTACGTAAGACGTACAATGTCATACATTTTCAGTTATTTAAGGAGAGAGATTTACACAACTATAGCTAGTTTACGCGTACAACTGTTGAACAGAGAACTCTCGACATTATATGAGTACGCCGAGCTGTGCGCGCCAGAGCCTAGACTGTCATTGGCCACTAGCTGAAGTTCAAAACTAAGTTTTGTCACAAAAGCTCAGTACAGCAATCTTAAACGATGGATGCCATTCCATCTGATATGATGTTGAAAGAAGTGAAGTATACGGGAAAATTTCTTGGCAAAGGCGCTTTTGGAGCAGTTGAGGAAGTAAAAATCTCAGGGGCTATATGTGCATGTAAGACACTGCACAATATTCTTATTCATCACGAAAACCAACTATCTGGAGATTCTCAAATCAGCAAAAAGTTCAAAATTGAATGTCAACTGATGTCAACCATTCGTCACCCAAACATTGTGCAGTTTTTCGGTTTTTGTAAACATCCAAGAAGCGAAATTCCTGCTTTAGTGATGGAACAACTTGCTTGCAGTTTGGATGATCTTCTCACAAGAGCTGAAAATGAAGAGCAAACCATTCCCTTATCACTCAAGATGTCGATTCTCACTGACACACTGAGAGGCCTTGCATATCTTCACAGTCACGACCCGTGTGTTGTTCATCGTGACCTCACTGCACGAAATGTCCTTCTTACTTCATCTATGGATGCAAAAATTGCTGACTTTGGAAATGCACTTGTGATAGATGAAGAAACGCTCTACAAAAAATTGAGTACTCTGCCTGGTGCTTCCGTCTACATGCCTCCTGAAGCTTATCCAGGAAGCAGCTACTCTCTTGAACAGAGCACAAAAGTTGACATATTTTCATTTGGGCACCTTGCTCTGTATACTATCATTCAAGAGTTTCCTATGAATCTGTTGCCGCAGACATATTATAGGAGTGTACCCAGGAAGCATCTAGAAGCTCGATCCGAGATCGATAGAAGAGAACTTTACATTGAAAAGCTTTATCAAGAAGTTGGAAAGGATCATCTCATTTCGAAGATTGTCCAAGCATGCCTGGACAACTCACCAGAAGAAAGACCGAAAGCTAAAGATATGCTTAGTACAATTATTTTGTCTGCTCCTGAAGGTGAAATATTAATGAGTCATGACTACACAAATATTTATCACTCCAAGTTTGGAAGCTCACAACTCATTCAACAAATCAAAAGTGTCCAAGTATATGATGGTAGCAAAGCAGCCAAAAAATCCATATCTACCCAAAGGTCTATCTCTGGATCCATTAGTAGTACAAGTTCCACCTTTGCTCAGTCTGGAGATGCTGATAAATGGAAAATGGGAAGTTTCAAGGTACACCAATAATATGTTATGACGCTGAGACTGTATGACATTCATAATCTATGGATGCTTTACTGAATACAATACCATTATTATAATATTATTATTGTATCCTTTTAGAATGACATGTCTGGTCAGTTGGAGCTTGTAAAGGTTTCAAAGTCAAATAAGAAGTCAACTCGGCAAAAGCCTAAGAAGTACACTTTTGAAATAGTTGAAGACACCTTGTCCTACTACGATAAGCCGGCAAGTTCCGTGATTACAATTGTTCCCACACTACATAATAATAATAATAATATATATGTTTTCATCATAAACAACACCACTGTAAGTATTACTAATAATTACTAAGTTTATCATGATGATTCATGATTATTAAAATTTAATTTTTACAGAAACCAAAAGGTGAAATAAAACTGGTTGATATAGAAAGAGTGAGTGTGCCGCAGAGCCTACCTGATTATCGATTTGAAGTGGTCTGTAAAGGATCTGGAAAGGATTTGACTACCTACCAACTCAGCGCTCAATCAGAAGTATGTAAAATTTCAACCTATAGATGATTATATAATTAATACCTCCTAGGAATCCTGGTAATACCATAAGTTAGTCAACCCTGAATCAGACTCATTGTATTTCTAACAATAATGCATAATAGTGACAATAAGTCTATACAATGGTCATACATGCGTGCGTGCTCATGACTGTATTATTATTAGATGATTCATGAGATCTAGAATGAATATTATTTTTTTTAGGAAGAAAGGACTGACTGGCTTCAAGCAATACGTAGTCGAATTCCAACTACGTATACTGAAGAGTATGATGATGTTCTGAATTTTGGAAGTTCTTGTAAAGATGACTACCGTTTCAACCTGGCAACTGGTGAATCAAAGCAGCAAAAACGTGCTAGTGTACCTACATATGAAGATATGTCACCCAATATAGCCTACAATGTCGACATACAGATGATCAGATCCAGACATGTTTCTAAGTCTGTCAAACAATTTGCAAACAGACCAACTCACAGAGCTGAAGTTACTAATCCTTTCACTAAGTCTCAGAGCTCATTAACATTGTTAAAACCTCACGATTATGAAATGGTTGATGAACCAACCAATGTGTCAATAAAAACTGGTAGACAGGCTGACCGCCAAAGGAAATTTGCGACCTCAAAATTAGAAGTAATGAGACACGGTTTTGTGACTACTGACAGATTTGATAACCAGCGACAAAGCTGGCATGAGAATCCAAGTGGATCTGCCAGCAACTTACCAAGACTTGGTCATCAGAGATCATCATCTCTAGAATATGAGCTACCAACACCAATGAGGCTTGCACATGACGACAATGTAACCCAGTACAAGGGTTACTGTACCTCAGCTGATCAAATACCTGTAGAGAATTCGAAAATAGCACAAAGAAGAGGTTAGTTTCAATTATTGCTTATAATTAATAATAATCTAACTGCTGCAGTGCGTATGCATGCATGCATGGCTAAAGATGGTTGCATGTTCCTCACCATGTATGCATGATTATTTTATGCAGCTATGCTGGAGGCTGCAGCTGGCTACAAACAAAAGTCTTTTTCAACACAAAGGTATATGTGTACTTATACTGACCATTAATGTTGTATACTAATAATTAACAGGCTTCAGAACTTAATATTAACTCATAGCAGTCAAGCTTAAGACAATCAATATGCACACATTCAATTTGTGGACAAATGTTTTTTTGTATATGCATGCATGGTTTTCGGTACAACTTCACAATGGTTATGGTAACTGCATATAATAATACAGATTAGTACCAGGAACCAGAAAGGTGTCACAAGGTGAACAAGCATGTCACCATCAGCTACAAGTTCAACTAAGCTCAGGTAATTAAACTTTTATGCATACACCATGACCATTATTATTTAATTGTCAGCATGATGCAGTGTACATCAGAAAATAATAATAGCTGCAACATGTCTTTAGAATCATGATATCATACGTACGGTAGTGTGTATAGTAGGAATGGGCCGACTGTCCCATAGACACAATACAAAATGTTGGTCACTATAAAAATCTAGTCAAACAAAATCAAACTTTCAAAGATGCTCAGAGGCTCTCACTGACAGATTACCATATGTGCCCATTGTCCCATAGGCATAAATTATACAAAATGTTGGTCACTATAAAAATCTAGTCAAACAAAACTAAACCTTAAGTTGCTGCTCAGAGGCTCTCACTGACAGATTACCAACTGCATGCAAGGCCTAAAACTCACAAAAACTTTCCTTAGGCACTCGTAGAGAGTGCTAGTGAGAAGCAACCATGCATGCATAGTGCCATTTTGTTCTCTTGCCTGGCAGTGCATACGTGCCAGTTTATGTTACCTGCATGTCTGTTATACTTTACTCCACTTCTTAGCCAACTGATTAGTAGAAAATAGATCGAAATTTGAACCAATGCAATAATAAGCTATGGTAAACTATTGTATTATCATTGTGCACAGTTTATGACACTGATGAGGATCCATATGAGGAATCAAGAATAAAATCAAGTAGTCGTGTGCCGAAGTTGAGACGTGCCTTGTTCCAATACTTTTTATCCCACTGCCCATTCCTACACCACTTATATTTTTACTACTTGTTATTATTATAATTGTATTTGATCACTGCATAGTAAATATTGGTAACTGTTGTAAATTTTAATGAAATGCTCGATATCTATTATTAATAGAGGTCAAGAATACCAAAGCTGGTCGGCATCAGCATCATGGTAGCCTCGTCACCAGTCCCAAACCAGGTCAATTTACAGATGGTCATGATCCACTGTCGTTACTTCAAGAGCAAGCATCTAATGTGTATTTACATAGATCACAACTGTCTGATCTTGAAGAGATTGGTTCTGGTAAGCGGCTTACAGGCTTAAAGGCTTAAATTGAAACTGAACTAGCTCTAAAGTGCTTAAATAAACAAACACTTTACATGACATTGTGTGTAGCATGTGTACTACACACTAATGCACACACAGGCTTGAGGCTTTTAATTGCATGATCGAGTTAATCAAACTTATTATAATTTTCATTGAATTATATTATATAATTTGCTCAGTGACTGGACAGCTAGTGGGCACTGATAATCAGTAACCCATAAACTCAATTAGTATGAATGTATGCATGTGTCCATGATATCTATAGCTGTAATAATATATATGCACACAAAAACAGGATATTTTGGTCGAGTCTACAAAGCTAACTTTAGAAAAGACACACAACTCTCATCAATAAGGGATCATGACCAGACTGGCTATTCATTTATTAAAGTAGCTGTTAAAGAGATCAAGGAGTACAAATCAGTGCAAGAAAGAGAAAATTTCATCAAAGAGATGAATGTGATGAAGGAAATGACACACCCCAATATCATCCAGCTCTACGGAATAGTCCAAGAAGGTTTGTCTGGGCTGGTATACAGTATTGTACATTAAACCGGTTTGATTTTATGTAGATCCTCCTAGGTTAGTTCTTGAGTTTTTACCAAAAGGAAACTTGAAGGATTATCTGACTGTAAGTGTTACAATTCATTAAAGTGACGTGCATGCTGTTATAATACTTTTCAGTTTACTTTAATTTTAATTTTCAATATGGAAATGATTAACACACATAACAATAATAATTATATAATAATAATAATAATAAATTATGATTCAACACTCCTGTAAACTTAATTATATAACTTAACACTTTTGTTATATTTTTATTAGAAAAATAAGAGCCCAGTTGAGAAACTGTGTAAATACATGTTGGATGTTTCAATGGGAATGGAATACCTCCAAGGAAAAGGACTTGTTCATCGGGTATGAATTTTATGCTTGCAGGATAATATAATATATATATATTATACAAGGAGTGGGGCTCACTTCGCTCGCCCACTCCTTGTTTATGTATATTAACAGTTACATTAATAGTAAACATAGATAAAATTGATGAGCATTATTATAATTATTCTTATGCTATAATATCCTGCAATCAGTTGGCTTAGGACAACCTTTGCAGTTGAAGCAACACACAACAATCACTATAGTTTATGTAGAAACAATGTATAAAGTTTTTAATATGAACATAAATACTGGCATTGCAAGTATAAGCCATTGGAAAGAGAAGCAATGCTGCATGTGTATATGCACTGCTTTGGTAGCAGCTTTGGTAGTCCTGTTTGGTTGGCCAGCTCAGCAATTTACCTCAATACGTGACGTCACAGACGACCTTTTTCCGACTTCCGCCATTTTTGCAATCAGCTGACAAAGAAACTCGTTATCTGGCTAGCTGTGTTTCGTGTACAGCGACAGAGAAGCAGAGTTCTAGTAGTGAGTGTTCTCACCTTGTTACGCTTCATTTGTGAAGATTGGCTCCCATAGCCCGCTTCTTTGTTGGATACAGATGCCACTGGTAAGCCTTGTCAGCGATCTCAAAAACAGCTAGCCATACCTATATTGCTTGTTGTTTTATCCTAGGCTAGCACTGTCTAAGCTAGCTTTCTAGACACTCTTTTCCTAGCTTGTGTTCTCCACAATCCAGAAAAAAAGCAGCTTTTAGTTCTAGGTCACATCACTTCCGGTGACCCTCCGTAACACACGGACGGACGGACGGACGGACGGACACACGGACGGACAAAACTTTGCTTATAATATGACAGTAACTATTAGTATGGATATTATATCCATAATTATTGTTATATACCGTATAGCACAAAATATTGGCGGGAATAAAATTTGGCGGATTTTCAAAATTTCATGATTGACGGATTTTATTTTGGCGTTAGCGCTCACAGCAATACATATGGAAGCCGAGAAGTATGGAAGCCGAGAAGGGCAACTCCGCCCCCGCCTTCCGCCCTCCGCTTTAGCGGGCCACTTTGGCGGAACACACTTCCGCTAAAGCGGAAATAACTTCCACCAAGGCGGAGCTCACTTTCCGCCAAAGCGGAGGGCGGGCCGCTAAGGTGGAGATAACTTCCGTTAAAGCGGAAAGCGGAAGCGGTCCGCAAAGGCCGAGATGACTTCCACGGTCTACCAAAGCCAAGAGTCTCGTGATTAACTTGCAACTTATCAATGCCTTACAAATCAGAAACTGACTAGACATAATGAATAGTCTACTATGAAAGTGTTAATAGGATCTTCTTTCAACGTTTTAAAATCACTGACTCATTTCCCAGTAGTAAGTTATTTAGTTATTAATCTTGACCATAATTTATTAAAAGCCTCCCTTAATTATTATTATGCACAATATCATAGTACTTTTAAAATTGACTCTGGTTACCAGAGATTGCCTGTGCCACTGAATGGCTAGAAAGTGAGGCAATGGATTTCAAGCAACTAATCTTACATTGACTGCCATGCGATTGATTATGGTGTACACTGCAAAATGTATAATAATACAAGTAAGCTGAACTATGGAGTATACATTACTCATGCACAGACTATGACATAATATTGTGAGATCTGATACCATTGTGGATCATAAGATCTAGATGACATTATTTTCATCACTACTTGTATAGCAGTATTAAGTACAGAATTATTGAAGTCGCTGACAAGACTAATATATTTTAAATAGCTACAGCAGTATGTTAGGGTGTGCAACGTGAAAAATCAACATTCGACTTTTGAACAACTAATTCATGCAATATGTACAGTAGGTTGAAACTTAAACTAGCGCACCTTCAAAATCCGTTGTCTCCTATCAACAAATGACTTCTGAATTCTTGGTACTAACTACTTTCAACAGAATCAGCCAGATGGTTACCAATAACAGAGGCTAGTTTCAACTTTATCAGAGAATTGGTAAGGCCCTCCTCTAACTAACGCAACATGGAAGGATTCGCTTCTCTCTTGCATGTAAGCAAAAATGGCAAATAATTGCGATTTTAGCGATAAAAAATGCGTAAATTTTGCTGACAATGCAATATGAAACTTACGGTTTTCTTTCACTTCAACGACAGAGATCAGGAATCGAAGGTGCGCTGGTTTAAGTACCAACTTACTCTACATGTTGCATGTATTAATTGTTCAAAAGTTGAAAGTTTATTTTTCATATTGCGCACCCTAAGTATGTAAATATTTTCTGTAATTGACATAATTATTACCCTAATATTGTTATTTATTATTATCGGTGAGAGAAACATGCCAAAAACAGAATCATACATAAGAGTAGTAAAGTAAATGATAATTATATTCATAAATAATAATTATGAGAGTATAATTGTACTATTATAATTATTCATTATAATAATGTATAATGTCTCAGTATAGCTTTACTTAGCTTATATCTAAGTTGTCCTCCCAGAGCCTAAAGCAGAAAATTCATAGTAGAAAACTTTCATCGATAAGTCATGAGTTAGTCACGAGACTTTGGCTTTGGCCGCAGTAAACTCCGCCTTAGCGGACCGCTAAAGCGGCCCGCCCTCCGCTTTGGCGGAAAGTGAGCTCCGCCTTGGCGGAAGTGTGCTCCGCCAAAGCGGGCCGCTAAAGCGGAGGACGGAAAGCGGGGGCGGAGTTGCCCTTCTCGGCTTCCATATCCATACTTCCGTACAAAACCGCCAATCCGTCAATATTAAAATCCGCCAAATTTTTGTGCTATACGGTATAAGTAAACAGTGGTCTAGCTATCAATCACATAGCAATTATATAATTACATTACTTTACTATGTTACTTTATGTGTTTTGTTTGTATGTCTATGGCTCCTCTTGTTGGAGTTTCCAATATTACAATTACAATTACAATAATGAGTCATAAGCATGATACATGCATACATGCATGCAGGACCTAGCAGCTCGAAATATCATGGTAAAAGAAGATGAAACATGTAAGGTGGCAGACTTTGGTCTTCTTCGGGAAATACCACAGGATGACACAGTTTATCAAGCCACACAAGAGTTCCCATGGCCATTCCGCTGGATGGCACCAGAAAGTCTCAATAAAAAGGAGTTCTCTTCCGCCTCTGATGTATGGAGTTTTGGTGTACTCTGCTGGGAGATGTACCACCCTACTGAAATGCCATATGCACAATTTGGGGCCTTAGAGTGAGAAACTCATGCCATTCTTTGCCGGATTCAGTGCCTATAGATAGCTTTTGTGCCATGCTATAGCTAGCCTAGATGTATCTACTATAGGTATACTACATGATGCACGAATTGATTCTGTGACCATGCATATTATTATCTAGATATGGTGGCAAGATTGCTGAAGGCTATCGACTAACTATCCCCACTGAATATCCATCGACAGTCCAAACATTTATGAAATGTTGCTGGTATTTATCTCCAGAGGATCGCCCAAAGTTTACTCTCATAAGTTCAGTCCTAAAAAAGATCAGGATTCATGGAGATTCAATTGAAGTTGAAGAGTGTGCCGAGTATATGTAATTAGCTATTATTAATATCAATGTAGATTATGATGTTACACTCAAAATATTGCCAATGCAACTATATATTTCAATTTAAAAGGCTAAGTATTTTTTTTGTAATCACAACTTCCATGCATTATATATATATGTCAGTTTTACTTAGTGCTAGCATTAACAATATGATTAATGATAATAATAATAATAAAAATAATTTCAGATTCCTCAAGGATTGAGAAGCAATCTGATGAGGAGGATGAATTGTATGAGGAGGTGTAGGATACACGGAGACAACATAGTTAGTTTACTACACGGTATACCTCATAAATCCCTGCAAGATCAGCAAGTTCAAAGTTCACATTACATCATACTTAACCTATAAATAGTCCGACTGCGCATGCCCTAACCGCCTTTTAAGCGAGAGAATAGAGATAGCAACATCCACTGCTAACCTAACTTTTCCATACTGATAATTATTATGGTTATAGTAACATAATATAAACACTGTGATGACATTTAGTGTACTTCACAGCCTGTATAATAGTATGGCTACTAGACAGCTAAGTAAGAATAACTGTTAAGGCTGCCACTACAACAAGCAATTGTGGTTGTACATCAATAAACCCAAAACATTCTTATGGTAAAAGAATGAACAGAGATTTTCTACCAGATATCCTGTACCGAGAACTGTGGACCCTAGGAGTACACAAGAAAGTCATAAAGTTATACTGGCACAGGGAGGGTGATTTTATGGGGGGGGAACTAACTATGTTGTCTCCGTGTATCCTACACCTCCTCATACAATTTATCCTCCTCATCAGATTGCTTCTCAATCCTTGAGGAATCTGAAATTGTACTTCGGAGGCTCCGGATACACTCCAACAATATAGTTAGTTTACTACATGGTACGCTTAAAGCTCCCAAGATCACTTGGATGGCTCATTCTCAGACACACCATTTATATATATATATATATATATATATTTATTTTTTTTTGTTTGTTTATAATAATTTAGCATTATGCAATTAAGGATGACACAAATAGCTTTAGCTAATACAAGTGTGACCCTACATATAACCATTCTTGCCAAACTGTACTGAATTCACCGGACCTGGTCTGTGGTATAATCTGCAAAGTGTATGAGGATGTGCTCCAATTTGCAGCTTTGCGACTGTTTCCAGTTGCGACTCTTGCAGCTCCGACTCTGAGGTAGATGCTGCACCTCTAGTCGAGTGAGCAGACCAGGAATCTGTGTTCACATCTGCCAGATTCTTGGTAATTATTCTTTAGTCTACAACCTAGCTTTAACCAGCTTGTGAGACTGGGATGAAAGGTGATCCCTCCCCATGGGAAAAACGCCAAACTTTCTAGAAAGTTCCTCATAGAACTTTAAATTTTGCACTCCACAAGTTCTATAGGGTCTTGTGGGAAAACAGTGNGCTACTTGGGTAACGACCTATACGTACTAACGAAATAAATAATGTACCCAGGGTTCTACCCCCTTTTCCGAACTCTCCAACTTCCAGCTTCCCCTCCTAGTGATAAAATGACCTTTATTAGTGCCTCTGCACATCTATAATCCCAGGTGAAAAACGGTCCGCGGAAATCCGCGGTTGCGCGGTTTACCGTTTAATTACCGTGGGTTTCACGCACAATCCGCCAAATACTTACGTGGGGCGGTTTTTGTGCCAGAACGGTTTTTGGAGTGAAACCACAGTTTACGGCGATTTTTTCACAGCTTTCTTGGTGATAAAAGACAAGACTAAGCTATACAGCTCTTCTAGCCTAGATTCAAGCCATGCAAGCTAGGTTTGACTATTTACAGACATACAGAAATTATTTTCGCTAGATACGCTGCTACAATACACGCTTCAAAAAGCTGATNGAGAAGACAACTTTGAATTTTGATCAAATCAGTACACGACACTTATGAAGCTCAAACAATACATTTTTAGACTGAGTACATCTTGGACTATGGGCAGCTAAGTGCAGGAGAGTTGAAACTAAAGCATGAGTAAAATACAGCTTGTACAAAATCACAAATAATTGCTATAATAATCAAGGGCTCACACAGCCTAGGAAGGGTCCACAGAGTTCTAGTCAGCACTGACATGTAGCTCTACACTTGCTCTAATAGACTGTAAAGAGTTAGACTGCCAGCGCTTGGTAGGCACTGAAAAGTTGCCATCTTTGCTGGGCATGTTTTAGAATTTTCACAGAAATCAATGATATTCATGTACTTTGAATTTTGATCAAATCAGTAATGGATATCTCTGCTAGTACAGAATTCAGATCTCTGTTCTAAAGTACTAGCACTATACGTACCTCAAATCTGGAATGGAATAATCCTAGCGTGTTGAAGATACCGGGCATGAAAAACTGGAAAAGAAGGACTTAGCTCATCAAAAACTGTCAGTTTACGTAAGTACAAGAGGGCGCTGCGCAATAGTACAAGGTATGAATATTAATGACCACTGAGCCTCATAGAGTAATCATATTCATTAACCACAACGTGTCACAACTGCAAATTATGACAGATTTGTACTATGCATTCCATTGTGTGACACGCTTCCGTTTGAATCTGGGGTCTTAGTGTAGACTGGATTGTACAAAAATAAAAATTGCGTTTATCTATTCATGACAGTAACTTTAACGATTCGTAACAACTTGTTGTTATTAACAGTAAATTATTAATGCAATGCATATACGACATTGTATTTTACGTAATAATGATCAATATAAATTAACTTAAGCAAGTGGTTGTATAGCACAATCATGTATTGAAAAACAAGATAGCTGAGTTGGCAGTCCAGGTCGGGCACCACGTACCCTCACCATGGTTATTCAGCACCATTGGCCCATTATTAAACTTATCGGCCCAATTTGATACAATAATAACCCGGGTGAAAAACGGTCCGCGGAAATCCGCGGTTGCGCGGTTTACCGTATAATTACCGCGATTTCGCGCACAAACCGCAAAATACCCACGTGGAGCGGTTTTTTTGCCAGAACGGTTTTTGGAGTGAAACCACGGTTTACGGTGATTTTTTCACAGCTTTCTTGGTGATAAAAGACAAGACTAAGGTATACAGCTCTTCTAGCCTAGATTCAAGCCATGCAAGCTAGGTTTGACTATTTACAGGCATACAGAAATTATTTTCACTAGATACGCTGCTACAACAGCGCTTATTTCTTACATTACACGCTTGAAAAAGCTTATTTTTGCTTACCATAGTCCAAAGATAGAGTCTTTGACAAAGAAAACAGCTAGCTGTACTTTACAAACGCTACCACGAGGCTAAAATTGACTCCGCCCATTTGCTGTGTCAGCTCAAGAGTCATAGCTCTGCTAGTCTTGTAGCTCAGGCGCTTTATGTACGCTGTAAGTAGCCATGTCTACACGCCTTACAAAGGTGTTAGCAACTACTAGCTAGTTTTTCTCCGTGGTTTACTAGCGGTAAAAGGTGGCAATGCATGGTAAGCGGCGAGATACAGCGGAATACCAGATATGAAAAACTGTGGTTTACCACATAATTCCGCGTTTTTACCGCGGATTTCCGCTCTCATTTCCACCCAGGAATGATATATATGATAATAAAAAAAAACATTGGAAATGTAATGAGACACAGGAATGGCCAAATCGTAAAAAAGCGAGCAAACAAGATGGAATGGCTGCTAAAATTACACAATGAATTCCTGTGTGCTGCTTGGCACAATATTTAGAAAACCCAAGACCATGAGCTTCTGCTACAAATCATGTTCAATGGTAAAACTTCACATCATTCAAGCTAGCAAATGTGTACAGCTAACCCCCCCAGGTTGCACATACATATTGCACCACATAATTATTAAAGTTTAATTATTTTTCAAGGCTGAAACATGCTTGTGGTTGGCTTGTGTGTGTGTGCATTGAATCTGTGGGGTGTGTGAATATCATTGGAAGAGTAAAGTTGTACTATGCTAATCAATGACATGTGAATCAGATTTCTATAAATTCAAATCCCATTCCAACAAACATGGCATTGCAGCACACAGGAATTCATCGTGTAATTTTAGCAGCCATTCCATCTTGTTTGCTCGCTTTTTTACGATTTGGCCATTCCTGTGTCTCATTACATTTCCAATGTTTTTTTTTATTACTTGTTTGTTCTTATTTTTTGTAATATTCATAATAGAGTTAGCCCTTGAGTTGTTTGTAATGTATGCAAGCTACTTTGAGCACTGAGTCGGAGTCTCAGATGGCAGGAGGTGTCACTGTGGATGGCTAAGTTCACTGTGCTTCACTGATGATCTTGTGTGGCTAATTATTACAAGCTCCTTATTACAAAATTTAAGCCATTCACCTGATATTTATTGGATTGCGAGTTTAGCACAATCAGAAATCTTCTGCAGTCTTCTGATAAGCCAGGCAGCAGCATGGATTCCAAATAGCGCACGCTTGTGCGTGTGGAAAGGGTCGTCACGCTGATTTCCCAGTAGCTTAATAATGACTGCCATACAGAGAAGGCGCTTTTCGCCTTGTATCTAGCAACTCAGTGAAAGTTTCATCAAACCGATGGCAAAAGCACGTGAAGACAAAGATACCAAGTTTATTCGTTCAAGAATCAGCTTCTGAACGTGAGCGGTCTCTGAGAAAAGTCGTGCCAACATAGAAGAAGATGGAGAAAATTGGAGGTTTGGCATATTTTAGTTTG
Organism: Tethya wilhelma; assembly: GCA_964030475.1. Taxonomy (NCBI): domain Eukaryota; kingdom Metazoa; phylum Porifera; class Demospongiae; order Tethyida; family Tethyidae; genus Tethya; species Tethya wilhelma. The sequence continues at coordinate 21,284,763 of CAXIPT010000001.1, forward strand.
GTACTTTAGCGATGGTTTTAGGCCATGTTTTTAGGCTTGTTAGAAAGAGAATGAGCTAAATAGCAGGTTTAGAAGCCTTTTAGTGCCAAGTGCTCAGTTTTTGCAGAGTTATTCGGGTGCATATTTGTATTGCGCTAATGGGGCATCCGTGCCATTCCTGTGTACCCAGTACTACCGTACTGGGAATAGTACAGACACTCTTTGTGGAGACTTTATTCGTTCTTCCCACATGTGCTCTAATCAACAATGCAATCTTTGAACATCTAGATGATATCTATCTTATGTGTAATGCTTATTAAAGTTATTAACTTAACACTATGTATGTTTGTCTTCTTTGCTCCTCTTGTTGGAGTGCTAAATTCACAATTACAATAATTATAGAGGCTACATGTGCATGTAATAATTATTAATGCATCCCCGGGTGAAAAAAGGTCCGCAGAAATCCTCGGTTAAACCGCGGTTGCGTGGTTAACCGCGAAATACCGCAGTTTGGCGCAAATAACCGCCAAATACCACGTGGCGCGGTTTTTTGCCAGCCGGTTTTTTGGAGAGAAACCACGGTTTATAGCGGTTATTTCACAGCTTTCATGGTGATACAAGACAAGAGTAAGAATTATCGTTTTTCAAGCCTAAATCCAAGCCATACACACAGTGCTTGACGTTTCACAGGCGTAGAGAAATTATTTTCTCTATAGAAGCACCGCTATTACAGTGCTTATTTCTTACATTACACGCTTATAAAAGTTTTTTTTTTTGCTTACCATAGTCCAAAGATTGAGTCCTTGACAAAAAAAAGGGAAACTGTACTTACAAACGCTCAGCTTGCCTACCACGAGGCTAAAATTGACTCCGCCCATTTGCTGTGTCATCTAGCTGAGCCCAGCTTACAGCCTAGGCGCTTTGTGTGCGTTGTAAGTAGCCATGTCTTAATTCTTTAGAAAGGTGTTAACAACTTTTAGCAAGTTTTTCTCCGCAGTTACTGCCGGTGATAGGCGGTAATGCACGGTAAATGGTGAGATACTGCGGCACCATTCCTGTCTCTAGTTGCCCAGACGTTAAAGCAGGGACGTTGCCATTGTTGTAAAATTGCCACAAGAATGTGGCAAATTACCATTACGTCATTTTCGAAGGAGTTCAAAGTTCAAATTTAATAGTCCTTTTCACTGAACGCACTAAGGAATTTAATTAGTGCAGATTGTATGTGACGTCACGGCTGGGGTACATTCCTCCGCCATTTTGGGGTACTTTTGTATGGGAGTCAATGGGAAAATGCACAATATTGAGCGCTGCGTATTTCCACGTGTATACTGTATGTTCTAAATATGAGAAATGCAAAGAAAAGTTCAAAGCAAGCGCTTTCCAATGCAAAAAGATCCAGGACTGTCAGACGCTCAGAAGCAAAGCTACAAGTGCAAGAATTTCCATGGTTAAAGAACAAAAAATAGGCTTTAAAATGCCTGTGTTCGGTTCTAGAAGTGTTATTTAGCTTCAGTACTGTGGTAGAAGTAGTGCCAAAGCAAAATACTAACTCATGCGTTTCTTTCTAAAGCATTAGCATGACTTTTACTATGAACGTTGGTCAATAGAAAGCAGACAGCCCTAAGAGCTATTTTTATAGTAAAGGAGAGTGGGATACAGCGTGTTTTTGCCTCAAATATACCTGCTGCATACTATACATACCTTATAGAGTCTTTAGTAGAAATTTTCCCGAAGATATCAGCCAAAATAACTACAAAAACAATAGATATTTTTACGCTTGTAACTTTGCTTCTGAGCGTCTGACAGTCCTGGATCTTGGAAAGCACTTGCTTTGAACTTTTCTTTGCATTTCTCATATTTAGAACATACGGTATACACGTGGAAATATGCAGCGCTCAATATTGCGCGCGCATTTCCCCATTGACTCCCATACAAAAGTACCCCAAAATGGCGGATGAATGTACCCCAGCCGTGACGTCACGTTCATTTACGAATCTAATCAACATTCTTTTGCTTCAAGGGGGGCTGACATGCAAATTTTTTTTTGCACCAAAATGTACTTTAAGTGATGTAAGTTAGAGGAAAAATAGTCAAAAAAATCACAAAAAATTCTAAAGCAGTAAAAACTTGCATGATATGAGGTGAGCTGACTCCACCAGGAAAGGCAAATTTCTGTATTTCCTGTTTGGGTGGAGCTACTACGTGACGTCACGGGGGGAACGTTTCTACGCGTTTAGTAGCTAACTAATGGCTGAACACAGCTCTTCCTCGAGCCACAGCTCTGCTATTGACAACAACAACGATGATTCAAGTGCAAGCAGTAATGTTTTGAGCCTTGGTGATTCATCTTTTTCATTTGAAAGCCAAGACAATGCTTCAGATAGTGATGGAAGCTCACACAGAATTGAGCCATACAATCTGCTGGAAGTGTGGAGACTCTGGAGATTCATCTGACGAAGATACAAGACAGGATAGGCTAGGAAGCACTGATTGGTGAGTCTATCAGCTATAATCTTCATACATTCTGTTTAATTTTATGTGGACAATTGTAGCTCAGGTGGCAGTGTGGTCCGGGCACTGTGTTCAGTACAATGTTGACTGTCTGTGCTGCAAAAAAATCTCTGTGACAAGATGGAAGCTGAATCAGACAGTCAATTGTATAATCGAACATGAGGTGTTTGGTACTGTATACCTTAATGTTTGGGTCAGTATACAAAGTTACTTCTTCACCTACCAATATCTGTGACTGTGGTGACCCTGACATGAGTGAGTTAACCAAAATAGTATTATTATAGCTATTGTACATTAATTAACTGCGTTTCATTATCTTTTCAGGCAATACAGGTTTACTGCTTACTGACAGCTAACCTACTCTGCTCGAGGTGGTTATATAGGAAGGACAGAACGAGTTATGCCACCTGTCTCAAAAATATCTAGCTATACTGATGGGCTTTATATTGGATTCAAGTACCCACCACTAATAACTGAACAGTGACACCATCCAAACTCTTCATCATGCACATGTCTCATAACCTGAACAATGGCCCAAATTGTTCAAATGAGAATCTGATAATTACAAATTTAATGTCGTGACTTTTGATGGCAGTAGGCTTATCAACCTGAGGTCCCTCCTACTGGCTACTGAGAGGAGCTGGGGTCAAAGTGGTTTGATACTGATTCCCTCTACATGTACATCGTCTAATGGTTGCTTTCATATAGGTACATCAACATATTCTGCAACAGAACGCACATCTGGCTTAATTTTTACCTACAGACCTATAAGTAATAATATTATGTCCATTAGAGTGGATTAGCACTGACTGTAAATTCTATAACAAAAAAAGTTTCAACATGTAATGCTATGTACGTCATGCTTCGCATACCAACAAAACTGATTTAATTTTGTCCTGCTGCTGGTTTGAAACCTTCCTTTCCGGCTGGGCACTGGGATGCTGCTTCCTCAGATGCTATAATACTTGTCTCTTGTGCGGGTTCTGGTTCATGATCCAGTAATCCAGTTAGTATCTAGTAGTAGACATGGTCACAGTAATACCAGCTTGAAACTTGAATGCTATTTTTAATTCTGTCCTGTATCCATGATCTACTCTCTCTCTCTCTCTCTCTCTTCATAAGCAGCTCTGAGTCTGCCATTATTTGGCTTTGAACCATCATGGATATAGGTGGCCTGTTTGATGATTTCTTTCGATAACTGAAGTCAGTACCGTACAGGCTGAGCCTTCTCAAAATTTGGTCCTGCACTAGATACTTGGTGGACCTCTGGAATATAGTTGGAATGGCATCAGATTTATGTATTCTTCTCTTCTGCATGCTCCTCAGATCTGATCAGAGAAGTCAGCAACCTCAAAATGGTCTCAGGCCGGACCTGACCAATTTACTCTTGTTCTCTGTATTTTTTTCGCCCATTTGAAACGTATAACAGGATCTTTGGGAACTTAAAAAGACTGACATCTTCACAATATGTGTTAGAACATCCTGCAGCAACTCAGCACTTCACTATGGGGGCTAGAAAACAGCCACCAGGCTATGCTTTGTGCTTCTTTGAGCTGAACGCGTTCCCCCGTGACGTCACACGTAAACCCCGCCCATCAAGGAAATACATTGCAATCTCATTTTGCAGTGATTTTTCTTGGGGTTATTGTCCACTGTAGACTTGATATTGAAAAAAAAAGCCTGATATTCCAAATGTACACCACCTGAGCTACAGTTTGATACCAAAAAATAATTTTTTCAGTTTTTCATGTCAGCCCCCCTTTCAGTGAAAAGGACTATTGGCAACACTAGCCGTCCGTCTATTAAACACCACTTGTTTTGCGGAATCAAAAAGGGTCTTAGCAGAAAGCTCCACAGACTAGCCCCACCATATCTCGTTTCGTTCCTAACACTTTCCCACAAAGCGCGATACTCGGGGGTCTGGTTGCGCCAAACAAGGCTTTATCGTTCCAAACACATTACAATACACACAAGCAACTTACTATTAAACTGTTGAATTGAAGTAGATAGCTTTGTAGTCAGTCAGTCTTCAGATCTAATCAAATGTAAGCATTCACTCTCAAGATCAAGTTGGTCTTTCCCAACAGCGCCGAGTCATTTGTGATTGGTTCCTGTTAGGTACAGGCCGAATGCCGCAAAGGTCAAAGTTTAAAGGTCACGTGCATGTTGACTTGAACAGCTACAGGCTTGCTAGCTAAGTTGAGCGCATCAGATCTGTGTAAATGGCTTTATAGGTAAGTTGACTGTATCTAATAATACTGTATCAAGAATCACTGGTATGTGCCAATACTAGGCCCAATAGCTAGTATGTACTGAAGCAGAACATGTATCACTGTCACTGAGCCTGATGGATTTACCAGGTCATATCCTCAGTTGAGTGTGTCAGTGGTACAGTTAGTTCACTGGCATTATATTACAATACATGTCACTGATTTGCTGCCATGGATAATATCTTATCATTAAAGATAAGCCGAGTGACCTGCTCAACTTTAATGACTCGGAAATAGATTACATAGAACAATTTAAAGTGAAACTGTGGATGTTATCCACAATGCATGTTCTGTATGAATTATGTCTGCTTTGTAACTTGATCTCTTTGTTACCCCTCGTGGTACGCATGCAAGCTATGCTGCCTGGCTTTTGTAGTACCTGGTGCTCCTCCATGGACTAAAAAAACAAGCAATACACCATGCATGAACTGGGCCGTACAAAGCGGAGGTTTGTGTGATCATCAATCATGATTGTTGTTTTGTCCAGCAGTCAAAAAACATCTCCCAATATTCCTTTTATGTGCTATATCCTTATCATCTACGTCTATTGCATTTGCATGTTCTGGACAGTAGACATGGGATATAAGCTATGCAGGTTATAACAGCAATCATTATAAGATCAGGCTTCAAATCTTACACATCTGCAATAGGAGAGGATCCAGAGGGTTCCACTGACACTCCATGAATTATTAATGAAACTTCCAAGTTAAACATCTTCATTAGAGTGACTACATCTCGCAAATTTTGCTGTGAGTAAATTCGGGACCATAATTCTATAAATTATATTTTTTACCATGTGTTCTTTTCTATGCCACGGTCATGCAATCTTGTGGTGTGTACTTCACATAATAACAATGATAATTATTTATTATAATAATAGCATGTTGATCTGATCAAAATGAAACTCGATTTAACTATTACTAGGCCTATTTTGCTGGGAAGGAGTCTCTATCCTACAGATTCCTACTCTGATACAATGAATCCTGCATTCAAAGCCCTCATATTAAAATTCCCGCTCGAAAATATGCATGCACGTGCGTACCGACCTTTGACCTTTGCGGCATTCGGCCTGTACCTAACAGGAACCTTTGTGATTTACGGCAAAATCCGGATACTAAGCGCGAACTGTGTGTGCACGCGCACACCCAATTTTTTTGCTGCTCTGTTTTCAGAACAAAGTCATGGTCGTCAGTTTCGAAAACGTAATTCAGTGCAATTTAGCGTGGCACCCAGAAAACAGCTAGAAGCGAAAAATGGATTAAATTTTACACTGATAGTTAGTGCATATACGCACTTGCATTTTCGGTAGTAGCTACTACCAAAAGCTATAGGCTTTGTGAAATCTGTAATTCAAATTTAATGCGGCCAAGCTATGCCTCACCATCTGGAAGGTCAGAAGGGTCATCATTGAGTATTGTATTAAGTTCTCCAACGTCCATTTTTCTCAGCCTGCCACAAAAAACAACACATGTACATTCAGTCACTGACAACAGCAATTGTTCCCATACAAGGCCACACAATAATAGAGCCTGACACTCACAATAGAAAATATCAGGTAGACACAGTAGTCACTGTCATTGGTTGACCAGCTCAACAGCAGGTCTATGTATGTAGAGTTGCAACCTCCACTCACCACCACCTCACTGGCATTAGGTAGAGAGTACTGGCCCCTCTGGGAGGGAGGGAGGGTGAGGGTGTTGGGAGGAGGGGGCTAGTGGGTGAGAGAGTGGAGAGTGTGGATGTGTACCTCAATACATCCTCTAGCTCTGAGACACTTTTTGAGAACTTGCCAGTTGAAAATTTCTTTTGGGAAAGTAACGCATAATTAGATAGAAGTCCAAGACGTGCTTTACCAAGTTCATAAAGTTGCAGAACCAGTAAAAGTGGTCAGTTTTGGAGGATGTGTAGAAGAAACCTGGAAAGTGGATCACTGAGCACATGGGCTTCACTGTAACTTAGAGTCACATGTGCAAGATGCCCTCTCAGCAATGCTAGCACTATTGTCGTCACTAAAACTGAGAATGGTATGAAACTTGTAACTATTGCTGTAAAGGACGCCGTGACGTGGTTTGTCATGGTTGTCTCGATGTGTTTTGTGTCTGGGAGGGTTCTCAAAAAGTGGTCTCACCATAGATAGTAGAGACTACGTAAACGTTTACGATTGCGTGAGTCTATAATATCTATGCATGGTCTCGCCGTCTCAGAGCTAGAGGATGTATTGAGGTACACATCCACACTCTCCACTCTCTCACCCACCGTAACCCCCTCCTCCCAACTTGGATAAGCTTCTATCTAATTATGCGTTACCCTAAGCCTTCCGAAAATTTTCAACTGACAAGAGGGAGGGTGAGGGTGTTCAATTAAGACGTCGTTAGTTTCACGCCCAGACCTCACCCTAGCTCGCTTGCACGTTTTCATGAATGCTGACTCAGCAAGAACCAAGAATTTGGACGTAGCATACCAGACCCCTTTTTCCTTGTGCTTGTGCAATTGCAGAATTTAAGTTGTCACATGATGTCAAATCAAAGTGCACGTGATTGTCATACGCACAGCCCAGCATATCATTTGTCTCGTCACTAGACTCTACCCATTCAGTGTGCGAGGGCTGGGCACGAGACTATCTTGTCTGATAACATGCATAGTCACATGACATACGGTGTCATGCTGATTCAGCAGAACCAAGAATTTGGATGTACAGAGGTTTTCAAAGTTCTTGCAACCGGAAATTGTTGGTTCACAGGAGTGCCACGTGACTGTAAGCACTAAGGCGCTGGACTGAAGGAAGAGAGAGACTGAATTTTACTAGCTATCTAGTAGTTGGCATGGCTGAATGAATCAGAATAAGTTTCAGAGTCAATCTACCTCTGGTTCTGGAAGCCAAGGGTTTATTGGTTCGGTTCCTACATCCTTGCCTATGAGTTAGCAGGCTCTTCAGTGTCAACAACAGGAGACACCACCGTCTAATGTCAGTGTGAGTAAATCTACAGTGGTTTTGATGTCTCCTGGAGCAGTAGTAAGCACAATGACAAGACATCTAACATGGCTATGCTGCTAAATTTTCTTCCGTAACTGAGCTAACTGCTACACTTTGAATTCTTCAATGAGCTAAATGCGCCTCTTTCATCAGCACTCTTGTCTACTTTCATGAGTCCATCGCACGACAGAGTTATAGTACCACCATTTGGGAACCTGTCATACATCAAAGGTCATCAGAATTTAACAAGTTTCATTTTAGCTTGTTGCTTCCTTCATAATAGCCCACATTAAACTCTAGACTGTCGGCAACATCTACGCCTCTTCTATTAGGTGTTCCATTCATGCCTTCAAACATGGACAACAGTTCCCTTTTGCCTATACTTTCTGCTTCCCAACTTCCAAGACTCGTGAGAGCTACAACACAAATTTCATGTTGCTAAAGGAGGCTGCACAGAATTGTGGGCTCACAGTTGAGCCTGAGAGGTACCGGTACTTGCTGACTTTGAACTTGCCCTACAACAATCTGTTCGAATTTGTTTCCCTCAAGGAGAAAGGAAGGGTGTCTCTTCCACTTTGCACAATCTATTTGGAGAAAGGTACAGCCTATAGGACTACTGTAACAATTATACAGACAAGGTGGCACCTCTCTAGACTTTATTAACCCTGTAATATAGCCTTAGCATTCAATCCACCGAGCTTTTTACAAGTCGCTTAGGGTGGTCTGGTGATCAATGCACCAATTATTGACCAAGATCAGGAATTCTTTGAGTACTTTGAACAAACATGGATTCATGGTCACTTCTCGATTCACATGCATGTGGACTGTTTATTCACTTGATGGCCCACATACCAACAACAACACAGAAAGTTGGCATTCAAAGATGCGAAAACTGAATAGATACTAAGTCGCACCTGAACTTTTATGAAGCTGTAGAACTCTTTCAAGCTGAGGAGTCTGCTACTGAGATTAGTCTTACTGTAGGTAACTGGGTACTGGAGGGCTTCCTGTAGAAGAAGAAGAAAGTATACAGAGCCCACGAGAAGAGGCTAGCTATATACCCACTACTATAGTCTATCGAACAAAAGTTTGAGGCTGGAGTTTACTCTATCTCCAAAGTAGTGTTAGCTTACAGTAATTGGGTAAATTTTTTACTCTGCTAACCTAAAATAACTTGTTTTATAGCTACATAACATAAAAATCATCTTTAGACAAAATAACACATCGGATTCCGCATATGTTGTTAGACATAACGGTATTAGACTTAGACGAAGTGGGCTTAAATCGTACGTTCGTTTATACTCTTTTTCATCATAAAATTAATAGGCCTGAACATAAACTAGAAAGGTTTGAAACTTAGTATAAACTCATGTACTTCAATGTAGCCATTTTCTTGTGTTTATGCTGAGTATAATGCGCATACGCATTATTAAATGCCACGAGGATAGATAACGACCTTTGAACTCTTCCTATACACTATAATAATATACTACTCAATGACATGCTTTTTGTAGGGACTAACCATGCAGTCTCAAAGAGTCTCTACACTTTTGTGTAAAAAAAAAGTGAATGAACAAGTAGTAAAAATTTCTAAAGTAAGTAAAGTCCATCTGGTTTGAGTTTGCCGCCAGAAGTGAGATAATGAGATAATACCATACTTTTTATATAGACAAAATAGCTAACTTTTGACTGGTAAGGTGTAGGAAGCTGGAAAAGCAACCAAAAGAACGGGGAGAACAAGCACTAGCTTTCCAATGGTGCTTGAAATTTTGAAATCGGTTTGATATTTAGAAAGTTAGTCACATTTTTCTACTGGCAAACTCAGACCAGATGGACTTTAGTGTAGGACACATAATAGGAACAAGGCATGTCTCAATTCGGCACATGACTACTTCATTTTATGCTTAAGTCTTGCATGGCCAGCATTCAAATCCTACCAGCTATACTTTGCTTCACTAGTACTGCTTAGCTACTGATTAGCAGGAATTCAGTGTACACACATACAGTAGAACCTCCGATAGTGGACCTTCCAAATAAGGGACAGTGTATGAAAAAACCTCTCAACAAAGGACGATTCTAATGACTTGGTTTCCAAAAATTCCAATTCCTTATTGTATTACAATATGAGAGAGAAGAGGACAACCTCTCTACAAAGGACAGACAAACTGAATAATTGTCCCCAAAGGGTCCTTTGTTTGGAGGCTTCACTGTATAGAGATTGTTCTTCAAATTGACACTTTTTATGACACTACGGATGCCGTGCCTGCACATGACATGAGGGATCCGAAAGAAACAAAAATGAAGTAGTCAATGACATGTGCTGAATTGAGACAATGTCATGCCTTGTTCTATCTCATTGTATATATATATTGCATATATAGTATCTCATTGTTGGACGAACTCCAAACAAGTGTTAGGCAAAGTGCTGAAGTTGAGAATATTGTAAGTACATAATAGTGTGTTGAATCTCAATCTTATATATAGCTACTCTATAAAATTAATATTATTTCCAAGGTTTATCTCCCAATGTTTTTTTTTTACAGATGATATCTACTGAACGTATCATGGGGTATGTCCAACTAGAATCAGAGGCTTCATTTGAGACTCTCCCTCCAAATGAGCCTCCCTCACCCAGCTGGCCACATGAAGGAAGAATCACATTTGAAGATGTTTCTTTCCAGTATTCGCTAAACAGTCCCCTCGTTCTTAAGAACCTTTCCTTTATGATCCAGCCATCAGAGAAAGTAGGTGTTGTAGGAAGAACCGGTGCAGGAAAATCTTCTCTCATCTCTACACTGTTCAGACTAGCAGAGCCTCTTGGAGTGATCACCATTGATTGGTGTAGACACCAAGTCAATTGGACTTCACAACCTGAGAAAGAAAATGTCCATCATTCCACAAGATCCAGTCCTGTTCAGTGGTACAATGCGTTATAACTTGGATCCATTTGACGAGTATTCTGACACAAATCTTTGGGATGCCCTGGAACAAGTACAGTTGAAAGCAGTTGTGCAACAATTGGAAGGTCAGCTAGGTTCAGAGGTGTCTGAGGGAGGCAGCAACTTCAGTGTGGGTCAGAGGCAGCTGGTGTGTCTTGCTAGAGCTCTGTTGAGGAAGAACAAGATCCTAGTGTTAGATGAAGCCACAGCCAATGTCGACCAAAAGTACATAAGCATTCAATTGACCTGTACACATAATCACAAAGATGATTCATATCTGAAATTTTATTCTGTTACTGTAGAACTGATGAAATTATTCAGAAAGCTATCCGTGATAAGTTCTCAGAGTGTACTGTGATCACTATTGCTCATCGACTGAATACCATCATGGACTCAGATAGAATACTGGTACAGACTAGCTTCTCGGACATTATTCTAAGCTATGGCAAAATCTATACATGACGTTGTCATACATAATAATATTATGTGTGTACATGACATTGTATTTTCCAGGTGATGGACAGTGGTCAGATTCAAGAGTTTGACACACCTTACAATCTGCTTCAAAACATGGACTCCCTTCTTTACAAGATGGTGGAAAAGACATGTCCTTCTGCTTCAAGGAAACTGCACCAGATAGTGTTGGATCAACTGGGAATAGAAAAGGGTGACTGTGTACAGTTTTAGCATATTGTTTCTTCATGATGAATCTTGATTATTGCCAGTGTGTGATTAGTTTCACTTCCCTTCTTCTATCTCTCATTTGTGTGCACCTTTCTTATGCATAATTGAATGAGCCCATTTCCGATTTAGGACAAACAAGATTACCTTGTACTGCACTGACCTATAGGTTACTTGCATGGCATATATATATATGGGTCATTGCATATATAGCTCATCATCCCGCGTAAGTTTGGTGAGTTTGCACTGCGCATGCACACTTGGTATAAGTTACACCTAAACACAGACTTGCTGGATAAGTAGGTATTGTTATCGTGCCCACTTGGGTTCTCAGTCTCGATTAAACTTTGAACTTAATTTGAAGTGGTGCTAAGCGAGGTGAAGTGCATTCTATATTATAGCATGGTCATATGTTTTAAGGGTCTTGTATACTTGTGTACTCTTTTATTTTCCTTTTCTTCTTTCTTTGTGTATCACCCTCACTCATTGTGTAATGTTCCATGGCAGTTTTTTGAGGTCCTATTGTTAGCTGTAGGTCTGGAATACATTTCAGTCTGTAGTAGGAACTAGTGGTTCCTTATTTACTGTACTATCTTGATACCTCACTCATAATTGTCAGAAGTTAGTCAGGGTCAGTTGCTATAATGAACCTTTGAACCTTAACCTTTGAAAGTGCATGCAGTGCACCGCCCCTTTAATTATAGACTGCTCAGCTGATCATCCCAAGGATCATCCTGCGGCCTCGATCCCACACTGCCTGCCATAGCCTAGACAAGCACTGACGTGTGTAGCTGATGAATTCGGTAGAGGATCATGATTGCTTTGAGGAGCCTCCAGGTGTTGTGCATCCGGAGCCAATACATCATATTCCAAAGAACCCCAGATCTCAAGGAAAGGCCAAATACAACATTTTATCAAGGCTACTGTTTCTGTAAGTGTAAGTTCCATGATTTTAGTACNACAAGAGTAAGCAAAATGACAAGAAAATCACCATCATAATAATTACAAGGAGTGGGGCTCGCTTCGCTCGCCCACTCCTTGTTTGTGTATGTTTATAGGATCAGTTACTATAACTCAAACAATAGTAGCTAAGATAAAATTGATGAGCAAAGCTATTCATTGCATATACCGGAATAATAATAATTCTTCTATGGTCAGTTGGCTTAGAACAACCTTTGCAGTTGAAGCAACACACAACAATCACATCAATACTGGCATAAGCAATTGGAAGGCTCAAAGGGAATCAATGCTGCATGTATGCACTGCTTAGTCAGTGCTATGGTGCTACTTTGCTTTGGCCAGCGCAGCTCAGCTTCACTACGTGACGTCACAAACGACCCTTTTCCGACTTCCGCCATTTTTGTAATCAGCTGGCAAAGAAACTGGCTACGTGTACAGCGACAGAGAAGCAGACTCCTAGAAGCGAAAGTTCTCCCCTCGCTACGCTTCTTTTGTGAAAGATTGGCTTCTCTATCACGCTTCTTCGTCGGATACATACGCCGCTGGTAGTGGCCTTGTCAGCGATCTCAAAAAAAGTTAGCCTTTCACAGTCCAAAGAAAAAGTAGCGTTTTGGCTCGAGGTCGCATCACTTCCGGTGACCCTCCGTTACACACACACACACACACGGACAAAACTTTGCTTATAATTCCCAGTACGGTAGTACTGGGTACACAGGAATGGCACGGATGGCCCATTAGCGCAATACAAATATTCACGCAAATAACTCTGCAAAAACTGAGCGCCTAGCACTAAAAGGCTTCTAAAGCTACTATTTAGCTCTTTGAAGTTTCTCTTTCTAATGAGCCCAAAAACATGGCCTAAAAACATCGCTAAAGTAACAAACACAAACATGCCCAACCTCCAATTTTCTCCATCTTCTTCTTATTCTTCTTCTTCTTTTTCTATCTTGGCTCAACTTTTCTCAGAGACTATTCACTTTTAGAAGCTCATTCTTGAACGAACGAACTTGGTTTCTTCCGGTACAGTCGCTTTTGCCATCGGTTTTTAGCGACTCTCATTGAGTAGCTAGATACAAGGTGAAAAGCGCCTCCTCCATATGACCGCCATTAATTTCTACACTCATGCATAATTCATTAGCTTCTAGAAAATTCGAATTGACGACCCTTTCCACACACAAAGTGTGCGTTATTTAGAATTAAATGCACTGAAGTTGCCTGGAACTATTTTATGATACCTGGTTGCTCCAGATAAATCAGGACTTTGATTATCATAACATATAGAAAGACAAGTAAATCTTATGATACAGCTCCTGCCTCCAAATGACTGAGATGTGTGTTTCACTTCAGTATTAAAGCATAGATATTATAAACTACGTTAAAGTGTGTAAGAAATTCTTCCTGTGGGCAAAATGAGGGACTCAATAAGGAGATTGTTAAATGCAGCCCATACAGGAAGAATTCTGCACAATTTAACTAGCCATTCCATCTTGTTTGCGTTCTTTTTACGATTTAGCCATTCCTGTGTCTCATTACATTTCCAATGTTTTTTTTACTTGTCTAAAATTAGAGGCCTTGCAATATGGTCTAATCTAACTAGCTCGTCTTCTGAATCAGTCATTGTATGTTTTTTCTTTACTTGTGTAGTAGGGATAAAATAATCATCACTATTACTCATCATTGGGGACACTAACTATTTTTGCATGAGCTTTGGTTGTAGCACATTTACATGTACTTTTGCAACTACATGTGACACTGTTTGTATCATTTGGCTTATATCTTGGTTTGGCTTATTCACAATTTCTGGTGTGGTGTTATCAGAACTGTTAGCACCCTGGTTTTCAGTTTTTTTAGTGAACCATCCTGAGAATGAATGGGTTTATTTTGTTCTTTATGCTTTTGGGAAACAAAAATACTTACCTCCACATTGTTGCCTATAATCCAGGATGTAACTATTAATCTTAGTTCTATGTTGTACACTGATGTTTGCGATATTAATTTCAGATTCCTCAAGGATTGAGAAGCAATCTGATGAGGAGGATGAATTGTATGAGGTGTAGGATACACGGAGACAACATAGTTAGTTTACTACACGGTATACCTCATAAATCCCTGCAAGATCAGCAAGTTCAAAGTTCACATTACATCATACTTAACCTATAAATAGTCCGACTGCGCATGCCCTAACCGCCTTTTAAGCGAGAGAATAGAGATAGCAACATCCACTGCTAACCTAACTTTTCCATACTGATAATTATTATGGTTATAGTAACATAATATAAACACTGTGATGACATTTAGTGTACTTCACAGCCTGTATAATAGTATGGCTACTAGACAGCTAAGTAAGAATAACTGTTAAGGCTGCCACTACAACAAGCAATTGTGGTTGTACATCAATAAACCCAAAACATTCTTATGGTAAAAGAATGAACAGAGATTTTCTACCAGATATCCTGTACCGAGAACTGTGGACCCTAGGAGTACACAAGAAAGTCATAAAGTTATACTGGCACAGGGAGGGTGATTTTATGGGGGGGGAACTAACTATGTTGTCTCCGTGTATCCTACACCTCCTCATACAATTTATCCTCCTCATCAGATTGCTTCTCAATCCTTGAGGAATCTGAAATTGTACTTCGGAGGCTCCGGATACACTCCAACAATATAGTTAGTTTACTACATGGTACGCTTAAAGCTCCCAAGATCACTTGGATGGCTCATTCTCAGACACACCATTTATATATATATATATATATATATTTATTTTTTTTTGTTTGTTTATAATAATTTAGCATTATGCAATTAAGGATGACACAAATAGCTTTAGCTAATACAAGTGTGACCCTACATATAACCATTCTTGCCAAACTGTACTGAATTCACCGGACCTGGTCTGTGGTATAATCTGCAAAGTGTATGAGGATGTGCTCCAATTTGCAGCTTTGCGACTGTTTCCAGTTGCGACTCTTGCAGCTCCGACTCTGAGGTAGATGCTGCACCTCTAGTCGAGTGAGCAGACCAGGAATCTGTGTTCACATCTGCCAGATTCTTGGTAATTATTCTTTAGTCTACAACCTAGCTTTAACCAGCTTGTGAGACTGGGATGAAAGGTGATCCCTCCCCATGGGAAAAACGCCAAACTTTCTAGAAAGTTCCTCATAGAACTTTAAATTTTGCACTCCACAAGTTCTATAGGGTCTTGTGGGAAAACAGTGTGAAAAAGACCTCGATATGTGGGCCTAATCTCCTAGATTTGGTCAGTCCAGGAATAATGCATTCATACACCCCAGTTTCTAGGAAAGTGCAATATCTCAAGTCAATTATTTTAAGAGCCATAAGGTCTGAGCCTCTGTCAGCATTTGTCCATGCTATAAGCATACCTCTTTTGTGAGAGAGCCGCTGAAAAAAGGATAACTGTTGTTTATAACCTTAAATATGGGGCAGCTTTTTCATAACAGAGAGAACATCCCCGGTCGTACAGTATTTGGGAGTCGGTGGGTGACTGCTGAATACCCTTCAAGAGTGAGACACTAAGGGTTGCCATCTGACTTAAGAGCCATTGACTTTTCCATGGTTACTGGGAATCGCTGAATGTATCATACTGATGTTTCCTATTGACATGTTGGAAATTCTAGTACAGGTCCTAGCGGAGCTGAAGTTGGGTCTATGTCCCCTTCCGAAAACCCCAGCCAAGCCACTGTCTCCCATCCCTGAGGTAAGGAGTTATTGAGTACTGCATGGGATAGCTCCTTCAGAAAAACCTCTAGAGCTGCAAAGTCAGCAGACACCGGCCATGCCGCCAGTGTTAAAATTATATATACAAGTAGTAAAAATTTCAAAAAAAATAAGCAGTGTAGGAATGGGCAGTGCATTAAAAAGTATTGGAACAAGGAATGTTCCCAATTTCGGCACATGACTACTTCATTTTCATTTTTATCCTTCATGCATAGCTATTATTGTCGTAAATGGTTCAAAGAATGATCTGTACTTGAATAGCTTATCAGTATCACATTTTATCACATTAATGGTTCAAATTCCTGCCAATCTTATCACTTGGCTAAAAAGTGGAATAAAGTATAGCGTGCAGGATTAGATTAATACTATCCAAGACTTGGGCACCAAAAATGAAGTAGTCATGTGCCGAAATTGGGAACATTCCTTGTTCCAATACTTTTTAATGCACTGCCCATTCCTACACTGCTTATTTTTTTTGAAATTTTTACTACTTGTTCATTCACTTTTTTCAACACTACAGTGAAGAGACTATCAGAGACTGGTTAGTCCCTATAAAAAGCTTGAGTTATCTGAGAAGCAGCTACATTGGCTGCTCTAGAGCAGCTTGTGCGCATGCGCGTTTAATGCCACGTGAATGACCTTTGAACTCTACCTACAGGAAGATGGCTACATTGAAGTACATGAATTTATACTCTAAGTTTCAAAGCTTTCTAGTTTTTGTTTAGGCTTATTTGTGATGAAAACGAGTATCAAGGAATGTAGTACCTATGAAAAAGAGTTACTTTGTGCTGTCAAAGTTGGCTCAACACTTTCTGGTTCTCTGGAAATGCTTTTCAAGTAAGTCAGTTAGGAAGTACGTAAGTTAGATGAACAAAAATGGCACTATTGTGGCTTCCCACTAGCTCTCTCTACGAGTGCTGAGGAAAGGTTCTGTGAGTTTTAGGCCTTGCATACAATTGGTAATCTGTCAGTTAGAGACTGTGAGCAAATTTGAAGACTCAATTTTGTTTTGTTAGATTTTTATGATCATAAACATTTTGTATTGTGCCTATGGGACATTCGGCCCATTCCTACTATACGTACTACCGTACGTATGATATTTATATTATAGGTGCTCCTCCAAGACTGAGATGTTCCTTCTGGACTCTCTATGCTATCCAGAGTCTGAGGGAGGAGAATCAGGACTCTTATGATGCTCTTCCAACCTCCAGAGAAACCACACTTGGTTTGGCCATCTTGAAGCTACCATATTAACCCCTGAGATTTGATCTTCCATAAGTTTCCTCAAACATTGAGGGTCTGGATCATTGGTTTCCGACGCTCGAAAAAAAATGGGAAACGATGTTTCACGCAGCTGGAGAAAGACGTCTTGATTGAGTTTTCAGTCACTGTTATCCATTGTGTCATGGTTCCCCATCTGTTTGAATGTTCTCCTTCTCTAGCAGGTGTTCCATTCTATGCACCAGGTTTCGATCTCAACTGCGTAATTGGAGAGGGCTATACCTCCCTCCCCTGTTTGCTGTGACATTGTCCAAGCATAGTAGAACTGAGACACTCTCCCTCTTGGTAACAAATGACTTGTTTGATACCAAGGCTGCCCAGAGCTCCAAATATTTTATTTGTTCTGTCCTAGCTGGCAAGAGGCACTCCAATTAACCCTTCGATGTCTATCCAGATCTAATGTGCTATCCCAAGAAGATCTCTGTAGGGGGCGACCATTGTGACGACTCACCTCCTCCGACCAACATCTTAGGTCTGACTCCATGTCTGAGCTGATTTTGCCTATAAAACTATATAGGACCTATCCTTCCTGAATGACTTCGCCTTGCCAACTTCTGGTATAAGAGGGGTGCCGGATTGTAGGGTATGGCGTAACCATTGACTCCACAAGGTGAGGTATCTCCTGACCCTTGCTTTCGTGATCTGGACATAGCTTTCCGGACCTTCTGTGAAAGGAGTGATGTTGTCGTGCTCATTGAATCCGGGCGAAAACCCCGAAACTCCAATGTTTGAGTTGGTTGGGTCATAACACTCTTTTTCAGGCTGATGATGAATCACAGAGCAAGGGGAAGTTTCATTACTGTAACGAGGTATCGTTTCACTTGACTTGGCCACATGTCATCTAGGTGAGGCCTGACCTGATTCCTAGGCTTAGCCATTACAGGATTTGTGAAGATATAATCCCAAGCAGTAGTGACTTGAATTGCATTGTCTGACCTCTCCAATGGAATCTTTGGAGCTTCCGATGTGTGGTATTGATTGGGACAGACCAATCTCTATGCACCCTTAAGATCTAGATCCACCCTGTCGTCTCCTGCTTGGATCAGACCCTTCACCGGCTCCATCTTGTAGGCTCCAACGAAATTTGTTGAGGTCTTTCAATTGCAAGTTGTCTCCATGATCCCTCTGAATCTGGCACCAAAAACCTGGGGTTTTGATGTGCCCTTTGCATGGAGGGTTCCATAACCTTTTCCTCTATGAGGCTTTCTATTTCTCTGGCAAGTGCTTGTGTTGTCTCGTTCCCACCAGCAACTCTCCTGGCAAGCTTCTTTGCTGAGGAGAGCTGGCCTGTAATCTTACATTTATCGTATCCAAAAACCCATGCATTGGTCATCTGTGCTTTTCCTCCAATTGGCCGAGAAGTGTGCCAAGTGGTCTCCAATCATATATTATCTATGCTCCAATGGTTAGTAGGTGTTATACCTTACGGAGTCCATATCCATATCTATGTTAAGAGCAGATCTGATGGAAGAACCATCAAGAGGTTTAGGCTTGACGTGTCCATGTCCCTTCTTTGAGACTACTGGTTGTATGGGAAACCAGCTTCTGGCCTGCCTGTTACCGTATCATGGACTAGTCTGGCGTAGCCAGCCCATTACACGCACGTGGCTACGCCGGACACGGCCTTGGACATTATCTATGGTCTTTTCAACCTTGGTTGCGAGGGATGTCCGGAAAAAAACCTTCCCTAAATCATGTTTGTGGCTGCGGAGAACTCTCCACTTGCCCCATGCCTGACTTAACTATCTTCTCCTCGATCTTAGCTCATCTTGTCTGAGAAACGGGCTCAGATGTATTAAAAATCATAATTCTATTTTTGTTAGATCTGATTCTGAATCCTGTTCCGTGTGAAGCCGTTTCCTGTGAAATTGGCATCAGGTTCTTCTTTGGCTTGGAGCCAATAGCTGAAACAGAGATCCCTAGAAGTACCTATAAAATTTAATGTACTTCAGAGTCCTATCGTTAGGGGCTGTAAATGTCCCTGAGTCTCTTGGAGTTGACAGAGGGACCTGGATGTTGGTGAACTGACACCAACACATTTGGCAGTCAGGTTAGTCCTGGCTAAACCCTAGAGCTTGATTGGTTGTAGCTATCTGTAGCTGACAACCTTTTCTGTTTACTGGGTGGGTCAGTCTTCTTAAGACTGTCGACCCTTTCCAGTTTTCTTGGACCCGCCGAGGCAGTCAGTCCTCGGACACTAATGAGCCTGCCACAGGGCCCTAGGGGGCCGTAAGCTCTGACTGGTTTCTACTAGAGCTTGCTTGGTTGTAGCTATCTGTAGCTGACAACCTTTTCTGTTTACCTGGTGGCCGTGGGTCAGTCTTATTAAGACTGTCGACCCTTTCCAGTTTTCTTGGACCCAGGAAGTCAGTCCTAGTAGAGCTTGATTGGTTGTAGCTATCTCTAGCTTGCAACTATTTCTGTTTAACGTTTACTGGGTGGGTCCGTCTTGTGAGACCGTCGACCCTTTCCAGTTTTCTTGGGCCCGCCTGAAGAGGCTGGCGGCCCTCGGTCACCAATGAGCCTGCCACAGGGGGCTGCCAGCTCTGACCGATTTCTACTAGAGCTTGATTGGTTGTAGCTATCTCTAGCTTGCAACCATTTCTGTTTACTGGGTGGGTCCGTCTTGTGAGACCGTCGACCCTTTCCAGTTTTCTTGGGCCCGCCTGAAGAGGCTGGCGGCCCTCGGTCACCAATGAGCCTGCCACAGGGGGCTGTCAGCTCTGACCGATTTCTACTAGAGCTTTCGTCGTGTTCCTCATTCCTACTGTTCTCATCTTCCGAGGCTCGGTCTGACGCGGTGGAGTTCTTGTCCCCGAGTTGAGAGAGCTGGCCAGGTACCCGGCCTTCCTTGTAACTGGAGAGTGACTTGAGCTTCTCTACGATGTTTTGTCACTCATACCACACCGTTCAGTGAGGGACTCAGCTTAGCTTGTCGCCTTGTCCCTCAATACGAGGAACGCAAAAATTTTTTCACTTTCTCTATTCTCGAGCAGGGAAAAAAGGTGGTTAGGGCATGCGCAGTCGGACTATTTATAGGTTAAGTATGATGTAATGTGAACTTTGAACTTGCTGATCTTGCAGGGATTTATGAGGTATACCATGTAGTAAACTAACTATGTTGTTGGAGTGTATCCGGAGCCTCCGAAGTACAATTTATTATTAGCAAACTAGTAGATGTCCATAGGTAAAGATCGTTGTGGAATCTGATCATTGATAAAATCCAAAGGACAAAGTTCACCCAACCAGCAATATGGCCCCAACTGTTATTGTGCTTCAGCTACTTCAAGTTGTCTTGATCATTTCCTTGACTATCTCAGAGCAGACTGGAAAGGCCGAGAAACCACACATCTTTGTTCTTCTTGTGGATGACTGGGGATGGGGAAATGTTGGATACCATCATACACCTAGTGATCCATCCTTAGCCACGTACCCAGGGTACGAGGCTAGTCAATCCTGTACAGCTGTTGCATGTGGATACTCTGTCAATGCCTCAAGAAATATGGATGAAGTTCTCACACCTAACTTGGATTCACTGCTCCGTGAAGGACTAGAGTTGGATCAACACTATGCCTACAAGTATTGTACCCCCTCTCGGTCCTCATTCCTGACTGGTAGGCTACCGATTCATGTGAACGATCAACTCCTCTCTCTAGACTATTACAATCCTGCTGACAATGTATCGGGATTCCAAGGCATACCGCGTAACATGACCGGTATAGCTGAGAAGATGCGAGAGGGTGGATATGTTACACACTTTGTCGGGAAGTGGGATGCTGGAATGGCTACATTTGAGCACACCCCAAAGGGACGAGGCTTTGACACATCACTAGGCTACTTTGGTCATGAGAATGACTACTATACTGAAGTTTACCAAGAATGCTACACATTTAATACTATCGTTGATTTATGGGACACAGATGGACCAGCCTATGGTCTCGACGGTACTGGCCCACATGGTGGTTACGAAGAAGGACTCTTTGAGCAACGTGTGCTAAACATCATCGAAAATCACAACACAGCCATCCCACTCTTTCTCTACTATGGAGCCCACCTAGTCCACACCCCTCTGCACGTACCAGAAGAGTATCTTGAGCGATTCAATTTTGTGTCAAACAACGATCGTAGACGTTTCCTTGCTATGGTCTTCTACCTGGATGAAATGGTTGGACGGATTGTCGATGCTCTCAAGACGAAAAACATGTGGAAAGATCTTTTGTTTGTTGTCATGAGTGACAATGGTGGAGCTGTCTATCTCGGAGGAGGGGCCAACAATCACCCTCTCAGAGGGGGAAAAGGGAGCGACTGGCAGGGTGGGGTTCGTGTCAACGCTTTCGTGGCCGGGGGTTATCTTCCTGAAAAGATGAGAGGTGAAAAAATTGAGGGATACGTCCACATTGCAGACTGGTATGCAACATTTTGCTCTCTAGCCGGTGTTGATCCAACTGACGTTAAAGCCGAGAAGGCTAACCTCCCTCCCATTGATAGCCTCGATATGTGGCCACTCATTTCAGGAGAAGAGTCAGACTCACCTCGAACAGATGTTCCTATCAGCTACGACACTCTTATCAGTGGAGATTATAAGATCTTGACGGGAGATGTGGAGTATGCAACCTGGACTGGTCAGATTTACCCCAACAGTAGTCTACCGCATGGAGGAATCAGTGAAGTAGCACATTGTGGAGATCGCGGGTGTCTATACAACATAATGGCTGACCCAACAGAACATGTTAATTTGGCCGAAAGTGACCCAGATCTTTTGAGTGAGATGTTGGAGAAATTGCACAATTATCAGGCTACATATTTCAACCCCGACCGTGGATCATCATGGCCTGGTGCTTGTGAGTATGCTGTGAAGAAGTATGGTGGCTACTGGGGACCGTTTCTCTTCATAGATCCATGATATCATAATTTCATGTTCCATAATTTCATGTTCCATAATTCCATGTTTCATGATTTCATGTTAACAAATCATTACCTAACACATTATTTTATACTATAAAAGCTGTGTGTGAACCATGCATACACTTGCATAAGAGTAATTGTTTGTCATAGTTATTGTCATTGATGACATTGTATAATTGTACAGGATGTAGAGCTTTAATTTACAATAGTAGGTAAAGATCGTTATGGGCGCTGATCATTGACGCAAGACTAGCAAGAAGACAAAGTTCACTCAACAACTCAAATCGCTAGTCATGGTCACAGCTCTCCACATTACTTTTTCCCTACTACTTCAAGTTGTCCTAATCATCCCCTTAACTATTTCAGGGCAGACTGGAAAAGCCAAGAAACCACACATCTTTGTTCTTCTTGTGGATGACTGGGGATGGGGAAATGTTGGATACCATCAAACACCATATGAGTCCTTAGCCTCTGAAGTTCTCACACCTAATTTGGATTCACTGCTCCGTGAAGGACTAGAGTTGGATCAACACTATGCCTACAAGTATTGTACCCCCTCTCGGTCCTCGTTCCTGACTGGTAGGCTACCAATTCATGTGAATGATCAACTCCTCTTTCTAGACTATTACAACCCTGCCGATAACATATCAGGATTCCAAGGCATACCTCGCAACATGACCGGTATTGCTGAGAAGATGAGAGAGGGTGGATATGCTACACACTTTGTCGGGAAGTGGGATGCTGGAATGGCTACGTTCGAGCACACCCCAAAGGGACGAGGCTTTGACACATCACTGGGCTACTTTGGTCATGAGAACGACTACTATACTGAAGTTTACGAAGAATGCTACACATATTATACTATCGTTGATTTATGGGACACAGATGGACCAGCCTATGGTCTCGACGGTACTGGCCCACATGGTGGCTACGAAGAAGGACTCTTTGAGCAACGTGTGCTAAGCATCATTGAAAATCACAACACAGCCATCCCACTCTTTCTCTACTATGGAGCCCACCTAGTCCACACCCCTCTGCACGTACCAGAAGAGTATCTTGAGCGATTCAATTTTGTGTCAAACAACGATCGTAAACGTTTCCTTGCTATGGTCTTCTATCTGGATGAAATGGTTGGAAGAATCGTCGATGCTCTCAAGGCAAAAAACATGTGGAAAGATCTTTTGTTTGTCGTTATGAGTGATAACGGTGGAGCTGTCTACCTCGGAGGAGGGGCCAACAACCACCCACTCAGAGGGGGAAAACAGAGCGACTGGCAGGGTGGGATTCGTGTCAACGCTTTTGTGGCTGGGGGTTATCTTCCTGAAAAGATGAGAGGTGAAAAAATTGAGGGATATATCCACATCGCAGACTGGTATGCAACATTTTGCTCTCTAGCCGGTGTCGATCCAACTGATGTTAAAGCCGAGAAGGCTAACCTCCCTCCCATTGATAGCCTCGACATGTGGCCACTCATTTCAGGAGAGGAGTCAGACTCACCTCGAACAGACGTTCCTATCAGCTACAACACTCTTATCAGTGGAGATTATAAGATCTTGACGGGAGATGTGGAGTATGCAACCTGGACTGGTCAGATTTACCCCAACAGTAGTCTACCACGTGGAGGAATCAGTGAAGTAGCACATTGTGGAGATCGTGGATGTCTATACAACATAAAGGCTGACCCAACTGAACATGTTAATTTGGCCGAAACTGACCCGGATCTTTTGAGTGAGATGTTAGAGAAACTGCACAACTATCAGGCTACGTATTTCAACCCCGACCGTGGATCATCATGGCCTGGTGCTTGTGAGTATGCTGTGAAGAAGTATGGTGGCTACTGGGGACCATTTCTCTTCATAGATCCATGATATCACAATTCCACGTTTCATAATTCTATATTTCATAATTCCATGTTCCATGGGGATCTTTTCTCTTCATAGATCTATGATAATTTATCTTTTTGTGTGTGTGTGTNTACTGTGAGAACTTGTAATCACTGTTGCTAGTCATTAATAACTAACATCTGTTCCTATGGCGATACACGCTGATTAGATTACTAGTATGCACGTAGGAAACTCATCATGCATAAAGTTATACACGGAATTTTTAATCGTTAAATAATTATAATTTTAATGACCATAGTGTCTTTGATGGACACGTTTCCTCTGGTGGTTCGAACATGAAATGCTTTCTTTATTGTTTTTAAAGAAAAAGGCATGCCAATTATATAGGACCTGGTATGAAAATAAGCTGATTTAAAAACATGAAAGTTATATTTTCGTTTTGAAATTTAAATGTTTTTATGCAAACTAAACGCAGTCGTTGACTCAAATGTGTGTGCTTCACTCAATGAAACATCACCCTCCACTAGTGGTGATAAGCCACACATTGTTTTCCTACTGGTAGATGACTGGGGCTGGGCCAATGTGGGCTACCATCGTCAGTCTCCTGACTCTGAAGTCATTACCCCTAACATTGACAACCTAGTGAAGGAAGGCCTTGAGTTTGATCAGCATTATGCCTACAGCGTGTGCACTCCTTCACGCAGTTCCTTTCTAAGTGGCAGACTGCCCATTCACGTCAACGATCAGCTCCTTAAAGTGGACTATTACAATCCTGCTGACAACATATCGGGATTCCAAGGCATACCTCGCAACATGACCGGTATTGCTGAGAAGATGAGAGAGGGTGGATATGCTACACACTTTGTCGGCAAGTGGGATGCTGGAATGGCTACGTTTGAGCACACCCCAAAGGGATGAGGCTTTGACACATCACTGGGCTACTTTGGTCATCAAAATGACTACTATACTGAAGTTGGTGGTCACTGTGTATTCAAGAAAATAGTCGATTTGTGGAACAATGGAAAACCTGCAACAGGAATGAATGGAAAAGGTCCTGATGGATACGAAGAAGGTCTATTTGCACAACATGTGATGGATATCATAATGAGACACAACACTTCTATTCCACTCTTTCTCTACTACGCTGCACACATTGCTCACGAGCCTCTTCAAATACCCAACGAATTTCTAAAGCCGTTTGATTCTGTGGACCAAAAACAGCGCAAGTACTATCATGCTATGGTCTACTACTTGGACTTGGTTGTGGGCAATCTCACGTCTGCTCTCAAGTCTCGTGGCATGTGGGACGACCTCCTCTTTGTCGTTGTGAGTGATAACGGCGGACCAATTTATCTCGGAGGTGGTGCAAACAACTACCCTCTTAAAGGAGGCAAATGGAGTGACTGGCAGGGTGGAGTTCGTGTCAACGCTTTCGCAAGTGGAGGTTATCTTCCTGAAAAGATGAGAGGAAAAAAAACCGAGGGTTACATCCACATTGCAGACTGGTACGCAACGTTCTGTTCACTAGCTGGTGTGAGCCCGAAGGATGAAAAGGCCGCCAAAGCTAAGTTACCTCCCATCGATAGTTTGGATATGTGGCCTCTAATCTCAGGACAAAAGTCAGAATCACCTCGAAAGGACATTCCCATTAGCTATAACACTCTGATCAGTGGTGAGTACAAGATCTTGACGGGTGATGTGGACTATTCTGGCTGGACTGGACCGACATTTCCGAACATTACTCATCCCGACTTGCCATTCTTCTACATGACTCATTGCAATGATACCGGCTGTCTTTACAACATCAAGGAAGATCCTGGTGAACACAATGAGTTGTCAGCAACAATGCCTTCTGTGTTGGAGAGCATGAGAGCTCAGTTGAAGAAATATCAGGACACTTATTTCAATCCCGATCGTGGTCACAGTTCGCCTGCAGCATGTGAATATGCTCTGCACAAGTATGGAGGATTCTATGGACCATTTCTGTTCAATTTGTAACTCAATTAAGTATGATTATAAGTTTAATTATGAATAAACTATAATATTATGATATTATTTTACTTGTTGGCACATAAAATCATGCAAATTAATTTTCATTAATTTTTTTTTTTGAAACTTTGTTATTATAGCATTGATCGATCGATATCAAGAACAAACTTGAAAATTAAAATGTAACTATGTACTGCAGCTGAAGATTATGAGATAAATAAATGGCTGTGATGATCATCATGACAAAGCATAAGTGATAAATTTATGATAACTGATGTACTGAGTGACAAAACTTGGAATTAAAGGATAATGATCTTGCAACTCAGATTAGATGAATGATGATAAGTGATGATAATAAAGTTAAACTGTAAATAAATTTAATGGTGATTGAAATACAGCAGCAGCAATAATCAAGTATATTGACGTGACAAGAAGTGCTAACACCACCACTAGTCGGAATGGTGTCCGTTGTGCATGCATGAACATACACATTGGCATGCTTGCATTAGAGCTGATACAGCTCGCTCGTCGGGATCCATTGCTTCATATAACTCAGCCATCGCAGCGTAATAATTTGCATTGATACTGTCCCGAGCATCTGCTTGGAGTTGCCTCAGTATTTCATCCTCTTCATCACTATCATCGTCGTCTTGGTCATCCAGGTGGAGCATCTTGGACATCATCTCAACAGACGGTTGTCTCGGGTGAATAGACCGGGTGAAGGAAAACATTTCACGAAATTCCTCCCACCTCTCGAGATCTGCCAGAGAGATACAGACATTTCCCAAAATATGGGCTACATCCATTCGTGTTCCGTACTCCATCATTGCTGACATTCCCACAGGACCGAGCACATTGTAGAAAACATCCACAACCTTCTGCCTGTTGCCAAACTCAGAGTATTTCAAGATCAACGTTGTGGCCATGATAACGAGCATGGCGTTACGCTTGTCCAAGATACGCCTTTGGACTTCCAAAGCCGGCTCGAGCACCTGGATGACTTCCCAACAGGACTTGCTCTCCAGGGGTCTGTTACACTCGCAGAGCAGCCCCCAGCCTACGACCATCGTACACCGAGCAGTAGAAGGAGACCAAGGAGTGATGAGAGACGACTTTTGCTGCTCCAAGAACCATAGCCTGGATTGTGGTACCATCTCCCCCTTGCAGATGTAACACTGGCAGTCGAGTCCAAAGCACTCCATGAGTTTCGAACGCCTCAGTTCCCTCACGTTCATGTAGTAGTCTCGACTGAGAAAGCTGATTCTGAGTTGTTCCCCCTCTGCCACATCCTCTATAGTATATATGGCAACGGTTCCATCGTCATCTTCGTCAATTTCACAATTCGGTTTGCAGACATGATTGAGCATGAGGTACTCCTTCTTGTAGGCGACAACACCCGATATCTGAGGAGGACACCTGGCCATATTGCTCATATTGACGCTCATGGCAAGAAAGGCTCGACGAATTTCCTCGTCGCTAACACTATCAGGAACCAAGTAACGGACGTACTTTTCCAGCTGCTTAAACACCTCGGCTTTCACGGGCGGTAGAGTGTCTGGGGTACAAACGCTTTGAATCCAGTCACCATGAGGAATGGTATCATGCTGATTCATCTTGCTCACGATACCCATGTTGATGATACGTGCTGCCAACATCACGTGAGGTGGAGGCCAGAGATGTTCGTAGCCAATGTACCAAGAAGAAGGTCGTGAAATTTCAATGGTCACTTTGCCACGTAGCTCTTCCAACTTTTGCACTCCTTTACACTCAAGTGCGTGGAGTTGTTTAGCAGCGTCGAGACAATCATAGTCACAGTAGCCAATGATCTTACACTGTTGGCACAGAACAGGGGAAATGTATGTCTTGCGTTCACAGTGATGGCACACAAGAGATAAGTCATCCTTGTGGAAGCTGCCTACACCAAACGTGTATACTTTTCTTGAGAAGAGCCGTGTGCCTCGTTCTATGGGCTCTTTGGCAAACAATCCCTCTTTGTGTTCATTCTCGCTGTCCACTCCGACTCTCACACACGATGGAAGGTCCAGCTGCTCCTCCATATTTAATAACTCGACGTACGTGTCACTTTCAAAAGCAGCAACAACCTATAGACACGTGGGGTGGTCTACGCATGCGCAATTATTGCAATGAAAGGGATAAACAGATTACGCAGTCGGGGGTTCCCCGGTCTGTTTTTCTTCTCCTTTACCCAAAATGACCACTTCTCACGGCGCAGGCCATCACTCCGAGTCGTCTAGAATAAGAACACCACAGTCACATTACTTGGTTCCACCTCAGCAAGGAAGCAGACCTCATCAAACCTTCGATCAACAAGCTTTCAGTACGGCCTTCTACACTCACCACCCTAGACCAATGTTTGTGGTGAGTACTAATCACTAAAAACATATATAATCTACTCATGCAGCCATGGATATGCATGTACACAGCTATTATATTTCTGTTTTTTATTGTTAGATCTATAATGTTGATTTTGAGTTATGAAGTATCTGACTCAGAGTGACTGCATAACAATACCCAGACTATTTTCTTTGTTTCAACAGACTGGTTATGGACCACAAGGGCCTGCTTACCCTAGACAATTCCAAGGTAACTATTCCCCTAATCTAAGCTCTACACACTCCATATCGGATGCAGCATCTCAGTACAGCAGTAGCGACAGATCTGGGCGCGGATTCATGGTACCAATACCAGCCCAGCAAGAGAGTGGTCAGCATCTTCCTCGACCACAGTCTGCTCCTTCTCAAATGGGTGACAGCAGTTCACAGTCAACAGTGCACCTTAATGAAAATGGTAGCCCCAATGCAGCAAGCAATGGCCCGGTTACAGAAAACCTTCAGTGGGTTGCTGAGCCACAAAGATCAGCACCGAATGTTTTTCGTTTGACGTGGTCGAGTGATACCGATGTTACTTCTTTTGATTATCAAGTAAGACTTGCGTATAGTATATAAAAGCATTGTTATATTCATTTTTTTGTTTTATACACGTGTTTGTATACTCATATTTTTGGTTAGTTATTAGTGCATGCCTATATATGTGTCAAATTTGTTTACTCACGATTAGATTCAATACCTAGCTGCAATTATGATGTATATGTACACCACTCTTACAACTAACTGTCTCTACATATAACAATCCTTTTTGTTTTAGGGTCCATTCTCACTAGAAGTCATTGAAGGTATGATCACAGTAAAGGAGAACCAAAGGAAAACCAGACAAGAGAATTCTAGCAGTACTAGTACATCACAGTCTACTGTGAACTCATCCGGCCAGCAGACCACACCCCCTCCTCCAAACATTAATAATACATCTCCACTAGAGCAGTCAGGTCCTACTGAATCAAATCAGTGAGCGTGATTAACAGTCACACAGACACTGGCACAAAGTGTCATATCTACTACCGACAAAGAGTACTACCATATGCAGTTATTAGTCTATAAAATTTAATGTTAATGTTATGTTACATGTTGTACTTTGAATTAATTCTAATATTATTGTGTGTTACACAATAAATATCTACGTAAAACACTAGATAAATTAATGTACACAGTCACCCTTTTCTCTCCCAACTTGATCCAACACTATCTGGTGCAGTTTTCTTGCAGCAGAAGGACCTGTCTTTTCCACCATCTTGTAAAACAGAGAGTCCGTGTTTTGAAGCAGATTGTAAGGTGTGTCAAACTCTTGAATCTGACCACTGTCCATCACCTGGATAATACAATGTCATGTACACACATAATAATATTATGTATGACAACGTCATGTATAGCTTTTGCCATAGCTTAGAAAAATGTCTAAGAAGCTAGTCCGTACCAGTATTCTATCTGAGTCCATGATGGTATTCAGTCGATGAGCAATAGTGATCACAGTACACTTGGAGAACTTATCACGGATAGCTTTCTGAATAATTTCATCAGTTCTACAGTAACAGAATAATATTTCAGATATACGAACTATCTTTGTGATCATGTATACAGATCATTGAATGCTTATACGTACTTTTGGTCGACATTGGCTGTGGCTTCATCTAACACTAGGATCTTGTTCTTCCTCAACAGAGCTCTAGCAAGACACACCAGCTGCCTCTGACCCACACTGAAGTTGCTGCCTCCCTCAGACACCTCTGAACCCAGCTGACCTTCCAATTGTTGCACAACTGCTTTCAACTGTACTTGTTCCAGGGCGTCCCAAAGATTTGTGTCAGAATACTCTTCAAAGGGATCCAAGTTGTAACGCATTGTGCCACTGAACAGGACTGGATCTTGTGGAATGATGGACATCTTCTTTCTCAGGTTGTGAAGTCCAATTGATTTGGTGTCTACACCATCAATGGTGATCACTCCAAGAGGCTCTGCTAGTCTAAACAGTGTAGAGATGAGAGAAGATTTTCCTGCACCGGTTCTTCCAACAACACCCACTGTCTCTGATGGCTGGATACTAAAGGAAAGGTTCTTAAGAACAAGGGGACTGTTCAGCGAATACTGGAAAGAAACATCTTCAAATGTTATTCTTCCTTCATGTGGCCAGCTGGGTGAGGGAGGTTCATTTGGAGAGAGAGTCTCGAATGAAGCCTCTGATTCTAGTTGTTGAATATATGCAATGATGCGTTCAGCAGATATCATCTGGAAATTTTTCAATAATTATACATACAGTGAAGAACTGAGCCAATGTACCTATATGGCTAGTTGACATTCAATATTAATATGTACTTACAATATTCTCAACTTCACCACTCTGCCTAATACTGGTTTGGAGTTCGTCTAACAATGAGACACTATAGGCTAGTCCGAGTCCAATAAAGCCAGCATTCAAATCTAAAAAATAGAATCCATGTAGTTCAACTCAATTTTATTCAGTTTGTGGGCAGAAATACGTATCTTACATGAGGCAAGTAGCACTGAAATGAATACTATACTCGCAACATACAAAGTCCCGAATGAGTCCACTCTTGTATTTAGCCACCGGTTGCCAACAAGAGTTAAATACCAAGTCTGTGCATGTGTGTGGGCATGTGGGTATTGGGGTGTGGGTGTGTGCATGTGGGTTCCTGGCATGGTGGTGCAGTGCCTAGTGCTCTGGATTTCCAACCTCATGGTTGGGAGTTTGAATACCACATTTGGGTATAAGCCTACATTATCTTAAGGTATTGCCATTTTTAAATTAGTGGTTGTGAGTGGCCATCTAACACTTGCCTTGAGTCAACTCAGGTGTAAATGAGTTTTTGTTGCTGTTATTGTTTTTTTTTTTGGTTTTTTTGGGGGGGAAGGAGGCAAATCTGGCAGTTCACCGCCTTCTGAGAGCTGGGAATGCTACAAGTTGCATAGCTTCTTGTGCCTGCTTAGTACACAGGCAAGCTGCATGGCTTGACCATCTAGGCATGACCCACATGCATATGTGAGCAGACGTACACCCACTATACCAAAACCACTTTTGGCTGCACTAAGCAGGCACAAAGAGCTGTGCAACTGCACTCCCCTAGAGCCAGGCTAGGAACTTGCAGGGGTACTGACAGTTTTCTCAGCAAGTGGTTTGGACATCAGTGGGAACCGATACATATGAGGTACTGCACCACCAGGTAGCAAGATCAACTCATTTAGGCTTAGTCTAAAGTCCATCTGGTTTGAGAATGCTGCCAGAAGTGAAATAATGAGAATCATGCAATACTTTTCTTATGGGACAAAATAGCTAAATTTTGACTGGTAAGGTGTAGCAAGCTGGAAAAGCAACCAAAAGAACAGGGAAAATTAGTGCTTTTCAGTTGGTGCTTGAAATTTAGAAATTGGTTGGATAATAAGAAAATTATTAATTTTTTTCAACTCATAGCATAATTTCTCAAACCAGATGGACTTTAGTTAGGTGGATACTGATGATGTACACTAACTGAAGTAAAACAAGCACTCCATTGCTTACTTGTGAGTGTCTGTTTTGATAATCATGTAATTGCTCCAAGGCAAGATTTTGTTTACCAAATGTTTTGATGGTAGCTAACCCTTGCAATGTAGCAGAAATATGAGAGTAAAGAGGACTCCGTGCTGTATTGATATTCCAAAAAATATTGTACAAGGATGAGATCACATTTATAGCTAGCTATCAACTGAGAGATTTAACTTTCAGAGAAAATTAACTTATTTGCTTACAAATTGCTTCAAGTCGTTTTATTTCCCGAGCAGTTTTCAGGTAGTACCATCTTAGAATAAAGAATACCACCACAGTCAGACAAGTGAAAGGAATGATGTACACATTAGCCACAGATACAGCCACAACAACTGATAACAGTCTTATTAAAATCTAAATGAAGGGGAGACAGTCAACAAAATCACATCCACCTTTAATGCAAGAATATAAAAAACATACTAAAAGAAACTCCAAAAACACTGGAGGCAGAAGATCATCAAGAAATCCAACATCTTTTGAAAAACGATTCAAAATTCGGCCTATTATTATGCGTGAATAGGTTACAGGATTCAGGATGATAAAAAGACGTGCATGCATGCATGTATATTATACTGATATTATCAAATATACAATAAAATTAATTAATTACATGTGACATTACAACTCATACCACTGGGGTTGGTGTCAAAGAACAGTACTGGAGCTCTCAAGATGGACCTGAACATTTTATTGTGGAGGACACGAGAAGCATTGACACACACAAAGTAGAAGAGAGCTCCACGGGTAAGGTTAGCTACTAGTGTAAGTGATACAATGGAAGAGTAGACAGTTATTCTTTGATGGGTGGACAGTTGACACGCAGAATGAGTTGAGTCATTAGCCACTGAACAGTCAGCCCTGGATTATAAATGCACCAATGATAATACTTTCAATTGACATTGTATATACAAGTGTATATACAAGTGTATATAGCTAATTTGTTTACCAATTTGCTAGCCACCAGTCTGATACCACAGAGATACCCTGCATACATGACATTGCATAGCCATGTAAATTTGGGTCAGCAATACAAAATTATAATGACCCAGCCAAACAAGTATCACCATAATAATAATTATTATTATTTGTAACATCTAACACAAAACAAATTTAAAAAAAACAAAAAAGTAGCAAACTGAGTCATTGTATTCATATATACCTCTGTTGAAATAAACAACAAACAGACTGCCAATAGAAACACCACATTACCACCAGCTCTGAAGTAGTGGTAATAAGTCCCAAAAGAAACACTTCCATGAGCTTTTTCTTCCTCAGGAGGAGACTGGTACTTTACCTGTATATATGCAGGATGCGCATTATTTAGACTATACAATAATTAACATAATTATTTTTTTGGTGAAAATCTACCTCTTGGGTAACGTTTTCAGGTTCACTCGTTTTTACAGAAGATAAAGAGTAGATTGATTGTGAGGAACTTATGATGGGAGAATTAATATCAGATTGTTGTTGAACTTCACTACGATCATGATGGCCTAAAGTAAGAGAATCATAATATTATGTATACAAACAGCAACGTTACAATAAATTAAAAGCCTTACTTATATGATCAGCAGATTTGTCTTTTGTGTCAACAAATGCTTCTTCCTCATAAGAGAACTCATTCTGTGGCTGAGTTTCTTCAGACAGAAGACCCAAGTATTGCACAAGATCAATACCTCTGTCACTCAGCTCTTTACAAGTGCCATGCATCTCTATTTCACCCTTATAAAAAAAATCAAGCACGTATAATTACCTTGGCAAATTCTAATTTGATTATTCAACCCTACATGCATATGGACTAGCTCTATTTTGGCAATTTTTAGTTTGCTGATCTGAAAAAAATCTCACCATTTTATCTTGTCAACATTATTAATTTTATATATGCAACAGTTATAATGTGATAACGTATAGTGATATATAAAGGAGTACAACAAGCTAGTGTGTACCTTCTTATTCAAAGCAAGAATTTCATCAGCTTGTAGAGCAAACTGCACCTGATGAGTTACCAACACAACAGTATGATCTTTGAGCAGTTCTTGAATGCACCTATACAATAATCAAGAATAGTATAATTATCATAAAACACAAGTTAATTCAGTCACTCAGTGATATCTCCCGTTAAAGCTTACTCTGAGAATATGTGCTTTGCTACAGGAGCATCCACAGCACTGAGAGGATCGTCAAGTAGATAAATGTCTGCCTCATGGTAAATTGCTCTGGCTAGGCTGACTCTAGCCTTCTGTCCACCACTGAGAGTCACCCCTCTCTCTCCAACCAGTGTCAAATCACCATTAATCAACATCTCAATGTCCTACAAAATAATTATTATTCATTGATGATAGATACCAGTATGAAAAAGGCAAAACTTAAAACCTTGATCAGTGAACATGCTTTGATGATCTCATTGTACAGTTTTGGCTTATATGGTTGTCCAAAGAGAATGTTCTCTCTCAGAGTGCCTGAGAAGATCCATGGTTGTTGTGAGGCATAAGATACTCTACCATTAACAAACAGTGAACCAGTCACCAGCTTGAGCTCCTTAAGGATTACTTGAAGAAGAGTGGACTGGACAAAAACATGATCCACAATAAAATTAATTGTTACTGTGGACAAGCACTGACAAACATACCTTTCCTGCACCAACAGATCCTACTACAGCTAGCAGGGTCTTGTCCTGAATATTACATAATATTACACACTTACACACGTACACACGTACACACACACACGCACGTACGCACACACACACGCACGTACGCACACACGCGCACACACACACACACACACACACTTTACGCTGAAACTGATGTTGTTCAGTACAGCCTTGTCTATAGTGTGACTCCACGATGCTGATACACCATCCAGACTAATGCATACAGCACCTTGGAGACCTGAACCTTCATCCGGGGACATGGGAGTAGATGTATCATTTAGAAACCAATTGTTCATCAATGAATCAGGATTTAATTTTTCTTGCTCAATGTTAGTTGATAAGTTTAGATTTTCAACTTCAAGAAATTGCTGCAACATAACACAAAATTAACATACACTTATACCAGGATGGCACATGTACACTAAACCATGTACCTGTATTCGCTTGAGCGAAACTATAGCCTCAGATGTTGAGAATAAAGATCTCACAACAAAATGAATGATGTTCCTGGCAGCGGAACCAAGTAGAAGTATAATAACAGCCACTTTTCTTGGAGTCAGAATCCCTCCAGTTGCAGTATACGGTAAGAATATCAGAGCAGTCATGAAAAGGACAGCCCCTCCTTGACCAAATGTTATGAGGAGTGAAAAAAGTGTTCCTCCGTACAAGACTCGGTTCGACTCCTTCCTGTTATGCATTGTATAGTAGTCACCCCCAGTCACATGCATGACTGTCAAACAATCACTGTCTGGCTTTGGAGAGTACATGTGCATCAATGAATCACATAAAGCGCACTTGCATGAGTGTGCAATAACTTGAATAGAAAATTAATTGCTCACAATACAATTATAATTCAAAGTAGCTGTGATATTATGCTTAAAAAGTGCTCAATAAAAAACAAGAAGCATTTCTGGTGTGCAGCTAAAATCTGATACAATCTGGTGGCCCGGGTTTGAAATGAACATCCATGCTGCTGGCTTACATATAAATTATAGTGACCCACTTCTTCACTGTTTTTTAAATTATACATGCATGTACACTTTTGTACCTTCTCAACTTGCTGACAACTCTCTTAAATGCATACTCCCAAGCATACATTTTGATGACTCTAATACCTGTGATGACTTCATTCATAATACGAACCCGTGTATCAGTCACTTGGGATGACTTGAACCTATGTATGTGTAACAAAAGATTTTTTTCACATCATAAATTATAGGACTGAAAAAAATAATAATGGAAATAATAGAATAAATAGAAGCAAGCAATGAATGACTATCCAAAGTTAACAGGGCTAGAAAATATCATTAATAAAACCTCTTAGATATAATCATGATTGACAAAAACATGCACAAAAAGTCTGCTGGCTCTTTCAGACTAGTATACATGTCTTTATGAAAGTTGAGTGGAACTAAGGTTGAATCAACAACCATATGCACATTAATTTTATATGGGTAAAAGCTTAGCATCATCCGTCCCCGGCTCCTCCCTCCTTAAGTTTGGAGGGAGAGACCTGCATGGGGACGAGGCTGGTATAATCTAGCTGTCATACCTGAAGTGCGAGAATATCCACGAGAACAAAAACTGAAGTGGTACAAAGACGATCACAAATCCTGTGACAACAAACACACTCCAGCCGACCTCTTGATAAGCCAAGAATGTGAAGAGTGGAAGAAGGAAGAATGGACCGATCCAAATATAGTGGAAAAATACAAATGCCTACATAATCGATATATCAACACATAATAACTATAATTGACCTAGGCTACAGACCAGAAAATAGCCTCATTCCTATGTACGCTCTCTCTAGATCCCCTTTGATTTTCACTTATGGAAAGAAGCTGGAGAACAAATACTAAACAGATATATATATGTATAGGCTAGGTTTTGCCCTTTGAACTTCGTTCATGGAGAGGAATTAGCCTAGCTATTCAGAATTGTCACTGAGTGACATCTTAGCTCAGAACATAGTCTTGTTCCAAGGCTTCCCCTTTCCCGGTACATGTATGGTATGTGGGGATTATATTAAACTGGCCACTTATCATAACCATGCTTGTGATATCCTTACTTGATCCATTCTGTGAACATCATTAGAAGCGAGGTTGACAATATGGCCAGTAGATATCTGACTAATGGTGGCTTCGTCAAGTAAGAGTATCTGTGAGAACATGAGGAAAATGTTCCGATCTATAATTTAGTAAATGCGACATGCAACAAACCTTTTGATAGATTGCACAAGTTAAAAGGATTCTGACTATCATTCCGGCCTTATGTGCAGATATGAATGCATGTGCATTCAAAAACACGTAGAGTAAAAGTAGCAGAATGAGACCTTATCAGTACGTAAACAAATAGTATTGTTGCAAACTAAAAAAGTGAAGCATATAATATTATCACTATTAGATTCTAGCACAAGAATTATCTTAGCTGATCAGTGATGAATACAGTACTTAATTTTTTACCAGCAGCAAAGAGATAGGCAATCCATGTATCATGTTCAGTTGGTGCTTCAATGATGAAGTAGTCAGTAAGATATCCCAAAACTACTGTGATGACCAATGTCATTGCTACCTGTGTGTGTATGTGTGTGTGTGTGTGTGTGTGTATGTGTGTGTGTGTGTGTGAGTATGTGTATATGAAAGAGGAGAGATACTTCAAAACATTTCAGTAACATACTTGAAAAGTGCTTAGTATTCCAGTCAACAAAATTCTCCACCAAATAATCTTGAGCATAGCTGCCCACAGCCTTGAACTTTGACCACTTTTTCTACGCTTCTCTTCAACTGACCAATGTCTATAAGATAATGTATATCACTCTAGTAGGCTATTTCTTCATTGTAAATTTGTCATATATAAAACAAGATAATACCTGTTGAATGCCTGGAGTAACTTCTTGGAGTCAGCTTCGCCAGGATGAGTGTAAAGATCTTCATGTTTCAGTTCGTGACGAAAGCCTCTCCAGAAGAGTGGTTCTACCCACCTTTGATTTGCAGTAAACATGTTAGATACGTAGATCTTTAAATTTATAATATCGTGCCAGTTTGGACACGTACTAAAATCATGGAACTTACACTTACAGAAACAGTAGCCTTGATAAAATGTTGTATTTGGCCTTTCCTTGAGATCTGGGGTTCTTTGGAATATGATGTAGCCTCGCAGAGACTGCTGCCAGTCCTGGAGGCTCGTCTAAACATTCATCCCCCATTGAACTCATGGCCTACATCTAGCCTGACAAGGCTTGGATAGCATGTGAGATCCAAAGAATTTCATTTTAGCTTTAATTGCCATGACGTCACATCTCTGCGCAATTAATTAATTGCTCTTGCATGCTCTTGTAACGGTAGTTTCGAAATTCCCGCCTATAGCGTGACTTCCATGAGGGTGGGGCTGGAAGAGGTTTGTAGGTGGGTGTGGTGAAATGGGGTGTGGTCGGAGAGAGAGCAGAGTGACCTTTAGCCTCTTCTTGTGTTTTCTTGTTTGATTCAGCTCTCCAAGCTTTCTCACATACAACCAGACATGACAGAGGAAGAAAGATTGATAGAGAGGGAGTTGAGAGATACATCACGGGAGTTGGAGCGATACCGTCTGAGCAATGACAGCGTACGGCTCACTGGTGTCGAGTTGGGACGAGGCTCCTTTACCAGTGTCGTGGAGGTAGAGTACAAAGGGTTGAAATGTGCTGGGAAAAGGCTTCATACAATTCTACTCCAACACTACCTTTACGTGAAAAGATACACACAAGAGTGTCGATTCCATGGCAGATTGAGACATCCAAACATAGTCCACTTTCTCGGAGTGTTTTATGAGAATCCTGATCCCAGAACCCTCCCCATGTTGGTGGAGGAACTGCTTCCTACTAGTCTGTGGAACTGTATCAAGCAGCAAGGTATTCTACCGAAGCAGATTTGCCACTCTATTCTTAGTGATGTGTCAGTAGGTCTCAATTACCTCCACAACCTAGCGCCACCAATTATGCATCGGAATCTTTCCACCAAAAGTATTCTACTTACGTCAAATTTTAATGCAAAGATATCAAGCCTGCACATGGCAACACCTTATGTTCAACATGTCCAAAACTTAACCAAAATACCAGGGAATATAATATTTATGCCTCCAGAGGCGTTCATTGAACACCCAAACTATGATATGACCTTAGACGTGTTTTCGTTTGGAGTTGTAATGATTCACACCTTCAGTGGCGAAGTTCCAGTACCTAGTGAAAAGATGAGCTTAAAGCCTGATGGTTCACTGCGCACGCTCTCAGAAGCCAATCGCCGTGAGAAATATCTCAACATCATTGGATACGATCACCCTCTGATGGACCTCATTCTACAGTGCATCAGTGACCACCCCCAACAGAGAGGCAACATGTCCGAGATTCTCCAGCTACTAAAAGATGCAACAGTGCATTTTGCTTCCCCTTTTGCTAGTAAACTGGACATGTTGAGCCGACTTGAGATTCTGGATAAAATCAAAACCGACTTGGAAGCTGAATGTGCCCGGAAAGATGAAGAGATCGAGCAAGTAAACATTTATTTTCTTACACTTACATATTCATAGCACGTTTATTACATTATACGATCTGTTTGTTTAGGAACAAAGAGCTTTTGAACAAAGAATAACAGATGCCAATGCCGAGCACCAACATGTAAGTCTTATATGATGTTTAGCCATCATTGGTGTATACCCTATGTATCGATATCTTTGTTGCTATAGCAACTGAGGGCTCTTG
Organism: Tethya wilhelma; assembly: GCA_964030475.1. Classification (NCBI taxonomy): domain Eukaryota; kingdom Metazoa; phylum Porifera; class Demospongiae; order Tethyida; family Tethyidae; genus Tethya; species Tethya wilhelma. Next base: position 21,324,165 of record CAXIPT010000001.1, read on the forward strand.
AACAAAGAATGGAAAAGGCTATGGCAGAATCCAAAGCTCTGAATCAACAACTTGAAGTAATAAAAATTAACTGAATCTATTCTAAGAATTGTGCTTACTTTTTCAATATGTATTGTGTGTATACAGGAAAAGAGAGTCTTGGAGCAGAGAATGGAAAAGGAAATGGCACAAGCCAATGCAGAGCACCAGCAAGTAGGTTTCGCATGTGTAGTTATACAGTTGGTATACATGATCCTTGTAAAACATCACTATACGTAGCAATTGAGAACTACTGAACAAAGATTGGAAAAGGCTACTGCACAAGCCGAAGCTCTAAATCGACAACTTGAAGTAAATTTTGTACTCGTGTGACGTGTGTCTACAACAGATCGTACAGTGAATGTACGATATAATTTCTGTATCCTTTCAGGAACAAAGAGCATCAGAACAGAGAATGGAAAAAGAAATGGCTGAAGCCAAGGCACAACATCGAGAGGTTAGTCAGTGTGGATTGGTAAGGTGTGGTTATTGTGTAAAGTGACTCACTAACATTAATTTTGTGGTTTAGGAAATAAGAATATTAGAGCAACAAACAGAGAAGGCAATGGTACAAGCAGAGGAAAAGCATAAACAGGTACATCATTACTTCATGTATATACTACATGTGTAGCCTCGTTCCAAACTCCTCCTGTGCCTTTCTTTATGTGACACTATCAATATGTATTTAGGAGAGAACAGTTCTAGAACAGAGGGCGGAGCAAGCAGAAGCAGAAGCAATGACTGCACATCAGAAACGACAGGAGGCAGAAATACAAGTACAGTNTCTTGCTACGAGACTTGAGGCTCTGTTCTACTGGTTTGATACGTGCACACTCAGAGGCTGGTCTGGGAAAGCCAAATTTGCACACAGTCATAAAAGTATTGCTAGTAAGCTTTCGTCTTCTACGACAATAATTGCTACACTTGTGCATTTGGTATCGTGTAACAAGTCGGTGCAGTTCAGGATTGGATTTTTCGTCAGGAATATGACAAGTGATCCTATCCTGGATAAAGGCAAGTACATCATCGGGATCATCCTCCCCAATCACAGGGGCACCTTCTATCCACAACAACACATGATAGTGAGGTGCTCCCCTGGCTTGGTACTCTTTCTTCCAATAGTAGTGGGACACTTGGCCTAATACTTGTCCTTTCACAAGGACTGTCTGGAAGAAAGCATGGAATTTGTTGCTAAACTGACGAGAAACAGACACTGGATCTTCAGTACAGAGTTTCCCAATGTTACAATTGGAGCTAGATGGAATGCCATTTACTCTTTTGAGGTAATCACTGATATCTGAAGATTCATACTCTGCACAACTAAATGTGAGAAACAGAGTGGGGGGGCCAACCTCACGGATAATGCACTTTAGTTCACTCTGGCGAAGGAACCAGTAGTGCTTTGTACCACGCACACTTTGAAGCATGGTGGACAAATTTGCTTCAAGCTGTTCGTCACTTGAGTTTACTTGTGATAGCAGCCGTGATACGTTCACTGCCTGTCGCCTGGTACTTTTCAACATATTGTAAATACCAGCGGAGAGCTCTCTAAGCTCTTTTTGCCACAGCAGGTAAAACACATACTGGGCATTTTTTCGAAATCGAGAATCTTTGTTCAAGAGCCTACTTTTGGCATACTCAGCATGAGAAATCTTTTTCTCACGCTGATGATTCTGGCCAAAAGCACCATTGGGAAACAGAGTGGGAAAACAAAGCAAGTCAAGGTGGCTCTGTCTGTTATCAATGGGATACTCTTTCACACTCAGCATCTTGTACTGATCAATGTCTGAGTGTGGAGGTAGCCTATTGTCAAGGTTACGCACTGTGTATGCTTGGAGGCCAGCAATATCATCTTCATTAGCTCTTTCAAGCATGGTGCTAGTAGCACTGTTTGCAACTTCAACTACCTGCCGACTAGTTTCATCAACGGCATCATCTTGCACATCCTGGTAAAGCCAATTGATGTGCTTGAGCTTGTCTACTGCTGACCTAAGTTTGTCAACATCAACTAGACTACGCCACACAACCTTGTTTTTAGTTGGCCTGCCATTTACAAGTATGTAGAGCTCAGGATCAGCCAATCGTTTTGATAACTTGGCTCGGTCAAGTGTTTCAATTGTTTTTTTCAGAGGCAGTGGAAGGAAGAACATTGTTCCTTTGCATGCTTTCAAAGAGTTGTATGTTGGCACTTTTTTGGTGTAAGTACCAAGACGTACAACAGTTTGATAACACTTGGCAAGCTGAATCAGCTGTATACTCAAAGGATCTAGCTGCTGCAATTCTGGTGGGAGAGGGGCTGTCTCTAAACCATTCAAAACACAGCGATTGGGCAACACATTCTTCTGTATGTTGGGCTTGCAATAAGTACACAGGTAATTTTGCTCGTTTAGAGCATTTGGATTCCTGTCAACAATATAATCCTTCAACCTATGCCACACATCACTACACAACTTGTTATCAGAGAGACTGACCTTACTAACATTTTTCCTCTGACATAAGCGCTCACAGCTCATGCATGGGATATCGGCATAGTCTTCACGCTCCTTCTCAAACTTGGCAATAACAGCAGCATGCTCAAGAAGGAGAGGGGTCTCAATGTCAGTCTGTCTGTACTTTGGAGCGGTCTCTGACACACTCTGGATGTAACCATCATCAGTCTCATTTGTTTTTGAGGTGAGAAGTTTGTGGAGGCTAATGCTGTGGGTAAGCTCAACCAGTTCGCCTACATTAGCATTACGTAATGCCATGTCTAGCTCTTTAATTAGCAAATGGCTTCTGATTGCACTATATACCTCCTTTAACATTTGATGTAGGAGGGGGTAATGCACGGAACCACTTCTCAAAATACGGAGTTTACTGGTACACTCACTATCATCACCATGGCATACCAATGGGTGACCAAGCTTTGGAGTGGTACTGGGGACACCTTCATCCTGGTTAAACCCAGTGGTATTATGCCCATGATGATATGGACATTCACTGTCAAGGTTATCTATTCTATGCCTAACCTCATTTACAGAATTAGCAAAGATATCTCTAAGTGACACAATGCTCTTGAGCTCATCATCACTCAGAGGCTTGCACTCTTGTGTGCACTTCCAGTGCAGACAAGGTGAATTGGGATTGGGCTTGGGTTTCTTTTTCTCTAGAGGACACAAAACCTTTTCTGCTACAATGCACACACCATCTCTAGTGATTGGAATGCACTTTCTCTTTACAGGTTTCTGATAGGCTGCATCATAGTAATACGGTTCAGTAGAACTATGATGCACTCCCTCACCCAAGTCCTTTCTATCATTGAATGTATAGGCTGCAATGCGCCTACAAGCACCCAGTAAACTACTAGCTTGAGTACGGCGAGTCTGAAATGCCTTTGCTAGTAATTTAGAGGCTGCAATCTTGCAAACAGTTTTAGCTAACAACTTAGGAGACAGTTTCTGACACAATGAATGTTGCATTTCACTAAGGGAGTTGGTAAGCTCGGCACTATGTGACAGCAGATTGACCTGAAGGTTTTTCAGAATTGCTTCTCTGCTCACACCACGTAGTTCATACAGAGCATATCTATTTCTGCGCTGAGCGCGAATAATATGCTGCTTTCTTTGATAGTACATTCTGGCCTTTATCAAGGGCCTAGCATTAGCATACCACTTCCTCTGTCTAATCCTGGAGGCAATGCGGCATGCTTGCTTGTTTACGGCATACATCTTTTTCTTCCTTATGCTAGCTGCCTGTCTGCATGCCAGCTTGTTTTGCTCATACATCTTTTTCTTTCTTATGCTAGCTGCCATTTGGCATGCCGGCTTGTTTCGCTCATACATACTTTTCTTTCTTACGCTAGCTGCCTGTCTGCATGCCGGCTTGTTCCTCTCATACATATTTTTCATTCTGATGCTAGCTGCCTGTCTGCATGCTGGCTTGTTTCTTTCGTACATATTTTTCATTCTAATGCTAGCTGCCTGTCTGCATGCTGGCTTGTTTCTTTCATACATATTTTTCATTCTAATACTAGCTGCCTGTCTACAATATAGCCTGTTCTGATTGTAGAAGCTTTTCATTTTAAATTTTGAGGCCTCTCTACAAGAATCTTTGTTTGCCTCATAAAACTTTCGAGATTTTATTCTGGAAGACTGGCGATTCTGCGGTAAATCTTTGAAATAGTTTTTGTGTGATGAACGTTGTGAAGCATATTTAATTTTTTCTGGCTTTTTATGTTTTGCTGTCACATAGTTTTCAATGCTTCGAGCCTTTTCTTTTTCAATATTGTCACAATAGTACTCCCTTTGTGCAGTCAAAGTCTTTTCTTTGTTAGCTAGGTAATATTGTTTTCGTTTGTATCGTCGTTGATACTTTTTTGAAGGCATGGCTACGTGATAACAGTATACAGTGAAATGCGTACACAAAACTATGAACACGAAAAGATAATATAATACAGTTACACAAACACTATTAGAATTGAAACACACTAAGGCACAGCAAAGGTACAGTTACACCAACACTACTAGAAACACAGCAAAGGTACAAACACTACTAGAAACACACTACTGAGACACAGCAAAGGTACAGTTATACACACTGACAAATAGGACCGAAATACACTCGGAGACACAGACACACAATTCCACGAAAATTATTGCTACCCTACTAAGCTAAAACAACAAAAAGTTAGCTACTTCAACTTATCTCTTGTGCCAGTAGATGAGTGCTGGAACAAGACTCGGCTCGCGGAAATCCGGAAACCTGAGGAACGACTCAGAAGATCACAGAAGATCACAGAAGATCACAGAAGATACTTTGGAAACATCAAGAAAAGTCACCAAAACTGCTTGAAACCGGTCACCGAACTGGTTTATATCTGGCCAAAACTGGTTGCTGGATACTATACATGCGCATGCGCTACAAACATCCACGTGGCCAGGCACAAGCTTATGTCTTGGACGACCTTTACCACATACCACGTGGGTCGTAACAGTACAGAAATTTATACTGTATTTTTTTTTCATAGCCTTCCAGTTCTTTGCTCTTTCGAGTTATGTAGCGAGCAAGTATCAAGGAATATACTACCTACAATAAGCAATACTATCCTGTGCTCAAAACGGTGACAAGTTATTTCGTTTTTCTTGAAATCGTTTTCAAGTAAGTCAGTTAGGAAGTAAGTAAGTAAGTACGTACGTACGTTAGGAGAACAAAATTACACCAGTATGGCTTCTAACCAACCGACTTCTAGAAGTGCCCAGGAGACTGTTTCTGAGTTCTATCCTTGTATACAGTTGGAAATCTACCTGGAAGAGTCTCAAAAGAAGGTTTAAAGGTTTAATTTTCTTTTCTTGGAAATTTATAAGTATGACTATTTTGTATTGTGCATATGGGACATTTGGCCCATTCCTACTATACGTACTACCGTACGTATGATATGTATTAAATTTAGGAGAGAACAGTTCTAGAACAGAGGGCGGAGCAAGCAGAAGCAGAAGCAATGACTGCACATAAGAAACGACAGGAGGCAGAAATACAAGTACAGTCGACTAGAGCAGCTTTGGAAGAGGCAGAAAACAATATCTACTCATTGCTCAAGTCTTTTGATGATGCTGTAACGAAGAGAAAAGATCTAGAGAAAGCCAACACTCATTTGCAACAGGTATACACAATCAATAATTGTACACACAAATCGATGACTTTAAATTGAAGATAATTATATAGGCCTGGATCATTCATGCATGCAGTTGCTAATTAATCTCTATCTTGACTTAGGAACAAAGACTGCTAACTCAAAGATCAGTGGAAGCCGAAGCAGAGGCGATGGCAGCAAATCAACGAAAACTGGAAGCAGAAAGACAAACAAAAACAAAAGAGGCAGCTTTGCAAGAAGCGGAGAACAATATATGTACATTACTTCAGTCTGTAGATGATGCTGAAACTAGATTAGAGGATGTAACCAGACAGCTCAAGGCAGCAAATCTAAGAACAGTGCAAGAATCTCACCAAAGAGCTCAGCCAGAACATTTGTCTCAAGAAAATTTAATGCGTGGTGTGGAGGTGTGTGCTGAAACAACACTGATTGTGACCAATGCTAGTCAGCACTTTTATTGGAATGGCTATGGACTGCTGATTCATTTTCCTGAAGGGTGCCTCCCGGCCAATGTTGAAAAATGTTACGTTACTATCAAGGCCTCTCTGGCTGGCCAGTATGAGTTTCCTCAAGACTCACATTTGGTCAGTGCTGTCTATTGGATACGTTGTGAACCAATGTGTAAGTTCATGAAGTCCATTGCAGTTGAGATAGAACACTGTGCACCTCTGAAAAATAGCAAAAAACTGAACATTGTTAGAAGTCATTGCACCCAGGAACAGCTTCCTTACACATTCAAGAGACTTGGTGGAAGCTTTTCCGAGCATAGCTCTTACGCTTCCATTCAGTTGGATGGTTTCTCAGGATTGTCTGTCGCACAAGATGGGAGTGAAGAGAGAGAATACGTTGCTCGTCTCTACTATCTCGAGAAAATACGACATAATCCTGAAATCCATTTTGTGGTTGTCTGGGATGATGAAGCACACCTCACTGTAAGTTGAGATTTTCATGCATAAAGTTATATGTAGTGATGTACGCAAAAAAAAATTCCCATAGCATTTGCAGACTCAATATATTGAGGCAGATGGAGCTCTGAAAGGTTCTCAGTACTCGTTCAGTTTTGAATCTGACGCTATTTCACTCGACATTCCACCAGAGGGCATTGCAGTGAGTGATGTGTGGAGAATAGAACCACTAACACCTCTAATAGTGAGTTATATATAATACATCTTAATCAGTCGTGCATGATTTTTTGTGGAAAAGTAGGGGGTATAAGCTTTTGTCCCCAAGGTTCTTTATGCATGTGTGCTACATTGATGATCTTTACCATACATGGTTTATTTTGTGATTGTCAATGTAATACTACTAGCACAAAGAAGGCTGGGAACGAGGCTAGGGTAAGCCCTCGATACTTCTTTCCCCAAATTTATTTTGATTGGTTTTATTTTTGGTCAATCTAACCACAGGTGTGCTTTGATCCTCTAGGTTTAAGTTCTAACCCCCACTTCTTTCGTATGCAACCTAGCTAGAAGCCTGGTTATCTGTAAACTAAGCAAACTGTGTACTGTTTACAACCATGTACTTTTTGTAAGCTATAAGCAAACAATATGTTCTTGCTATTATGTACATAGGTCACTAAGAAGAAGGTAGACAGCTTTAAACCAAGACGGCAGATTCCTTGCTGCCAAATACAAGCCATTCTTGTCCAACAAATTGCAGAGGTTGATGTCGAAAGAATTCCATTGGTGACTCATAAAGTCAATCTACATGGAGCAAGACAGCCTTTTGGATTTATTAGAATTTCATTGTGCATACCCTCTTTAAAGAGAACACTTCCAAGTGCTCAACTGGAACACAAAGGTATATTTGTAATAGTTCATTATAATTATAATGTATAATACACTCTCTCACTCATGCACACACAAACACACACACACACATACACGCACACACACACACAGATTCACAAGAAGATGATAAACCACGGCTAAACCTTCTTCTTAAGGAACTTACCCAAATAGCAGACATGTGGGAAGAAATTGGCATCCTTCTTGAGATAGACGATGGACAACTAGCTGCGGTGAAATCAGATAACCCAAAGAGCCTTTCTTGTCTTAGAGAAATGCTTAGGCTATGGTTGAAGAAACAGGACCCTCCTCCTAGTTGGTCAGCTGTGATAGAGGCCATTCGTAGCTTAGGTAACAAATCATTTGCAGCTGAACTTCAACAGAAATATACACTGAGAATACCTTTAACCCCCCAAAAATAATATATTATTGTAAAAGTATTATGAATTTTCTCTTTAGTTGTGTATGCATGACTCTAGATCTATAGTATGCCAGGGCTAGTAAGACATGGTGTAGTTGAGGTTTACATGATCATGGTGATTATTCTTCTTTCCTGTACATATATTATATACATTGTACACCCCAATAAATTATATTTGGGCGATAATACATGGTTCTTCAAATTACCAAGCATATCTATAGAAATATAAGCATCAAACTTAATTGTAATTTAATGTTTATTAAGCTATTATTAATTTTGAAAACTAATTAAGGTGACTGTACGTGGTTTTTAGTTGGCCTGCAAGGCTGTGTTTGTAGATGGTGATCCCATTATGGTTTATCCACTGCTCACAGGCTTGTATGTCCTAATAAGGTTTAAATTTAGTCTTGCAGGCCACATGTCCAAGAGAGGGGGAAAAGGACTCCTTTCCCCTCCTCCTCCCCTTTTTCCGGGGGTCTAGCTTACAAGACTAAATAAGGTTATGGTTCTCCACCTGTGGCTCATACTCCCCAGACTGGTTAAAGAGAGGCTCACCAATACTATAAATGGTCAACAGTTATCACCTCACAACACCTGGACTGTCATGCATGTTTACCACTAATGTGGAAACCACTACTACACTTGTGAGACAATGTAATGCCATGCCAAAATTTTCAGCTTGCAAAACATGCACTATAAAAGTAAAGCTGGTGGCTGATCACAGCAAAACATAATTTACATCGCAAAAGAGTGATTTGAGGAAAATGAATATCAAAGATAGCGTTTTGGTCTTTCTAGTTGCAATATTGCTCACACTTGTAGGTAGCTTTGGTTACTTTGTGTGGAGCAGTGACAAATGGATTCGAAATGAAGCGGAAACTTTGAAACGTAAAGTAGAACAGATAGAGCAAGAAACAAAATACTCCACTGATACAATTGGACTTGGAGCTGAACTGAAACGGAACACAAAGAGACAATCAGAAAATAATGATATTGAAGACAAAATTCAAGCTTTGAGTGACTCGGTGTCCCTAATGGAAGCCAAGCTGGAGAGTGTCTTAGAATGCAGTACCGACAATGCCGAGTCTGTGATGTGTACCTTTAAAGAATCCATGAGAGGACCCAAAGGGGAGCGGGGAAAACGAGGCAAACAAGGCCGACGTGGGAATGATGGTGATCCTGGTCCACAAGGTCCATCCGGACTAAATGGAATACCTGGGCATTCCGGACATCCAGGTCCAACAGGCCCGACCGGACAGCAAGGAGAACCAGGTGTACGAGGGGAAAAGGGAGATAAAGGCTCACCTGGTGAACCAGGTGTACAAGGACCGATTGGTGAAAAAGGAGCTAATGGTACTGAAGGCCCACTTGGACAGAAAGGAGAGCACGGCCAAAATGGACAAAAGGGGGTGAAAGGGAGTAGAGGTCTTCCTGGTGATCAGGGATATAGTGGACCACCCGGACCACCTGGAATTATTGGACCACAAGGACCAACAGGACCACCAGGACCACGAGGGTGTGGGTGTTCTGAACCACCTCCACATCCACCAGGATATGGGCTCTAGCTGATTTAGAGCTACTAACACCTGTGTGAAAAATTCTCTGATAATAATATTATATATATACTCTGTCAATTAAAAACTTTAAAAGCTCAACTTGAATAAATTTTCATGCTGTGTGCTATATAGCAGTATAGTTAACACATAAGCAGTATTACATGAAAATGTTCTGCATGGATGCTAAAGAAAAACAGATTCCAAACCAAAGACTTTTCCTAGTGACACTTTGCAGAAGTAAGATTTATCAATAAATGCTCGAAATAAACTAGCATTTTACTTTTTAGTAGTTTTTAATTTTCCTCTAGATAATAGAAAGTTCCACAAAAGTTTAGCATTTGCATCATTGTGTAAGATTTTCTCTAGTTCACTTTGACTGAGAGTTACTAGCTCTTGGAGATCCTCTACTTGGTATGGATCTGAATGAGTACATGACATGTACATTATGTGATAGCTAATGGCAATAACCACACTGAGGGTCTTTAAAATTATGCACTGATAGAGCTAGGGGGGCAGTGTGGGGTTTCCCTTGATTTTAAACTTAAATTTTGACAATCACATGCAATGATTACAGGGTCAGGGTTGAGTCTAGGTAGATTAGTTCTAATTAACCAGAAATATCGAGGTTCTATACTGTACACTGAATATAATACCATAAGAAAATGATACACATATATATAGGCTGTAGGCTATAGCATGTAGTTTCTATGTACTGGACTGGTAATGGTAATCAACAGGTGCTCATGCAAGAGGCTAGTACTAAAACTAAATTACATTGGTATATACCGATAGTTAATTTACATGCTTTGCTCACCTAAAGTTTTTAGAATTAATTCCAGGTAGTTTGAGCAAGAAATCCTAATGAAAGTGCATGTGGATTATGTCTGCAATACAAGTATGCTTTATGGATTCACACACACACACACACACACACACACACACAAATTCACAAGAAGATGATAAACCACGGCTAAACCTTCTTCTTAAGGAACTTACCCAAATAGCAGACATGTGGGAAGAAATTGGCATCCTTGCTCTTCGGGTTATCTGATTTCACCGCAGCTAGTTGTCCATCATCTATCTCAAAGTATGGTTGAAGAGACACTCCCCTCCTCCTAGTTGGTCAGCTGTGATAGAGGCCATTTGTAGCTTAGGTAACAAATCATTTGCAGCTGAACTTCAACAGAAATATACATTGAGAATACCCCCCAAAAATAATATATTATTGTAACAGTATTATGATTTTTCTGTTTAGTTCTGTATTACTCTAGATCTATAATATTATATGCCAGGTCTAGTATAAGACATAGTGTAGTTGAGGTTTAATAAACTAATAACTAACAATAAACTATATTTGGGCGATAATACATGGTTCTTCAAATCACCAAGCATATCTATAGAAATAATTATAAGCATCAAACTTGATTGTATAATTTAATGTTTATTAAGCTATTATTAATTTTGACAACTATAAACAGAATCCAGATAAGATCCGGAAATTTTTTTTTCCAAATTCTGAGTTTTCAAACACTTTTCAAGGCTTAGATCTAAGCCTCTTTGATTAGACCTAATCACTCGAGCTTAGGCCTAAGCTTAGACCTAATCTTGAAGCTTATATATAGGCCTAAGCTTAGACCTAATCATGAAGCTTAGGTCTAAGCTTAGACGTACGTAATCATTGAAGCTTAGGCCTAAGCTTAGACCTGCTTAGGCTTAATCATGAAGCTTAGATCTAAGCTTAGACCAGCTTAGGCCTAATCAAGCGGCTTAGGTCTAAGCTTTTTAAACTCTTTAAAATTTCAGAATCTGGACAAAAATTTTTCCAGATCTTATCTGGATCCTGTTTATATATATAATAATTAATTAAGGTGACTGTGGTTTTAGCTGGCCTGCAAGGCTGTGTTCAAAGATGGTGATCCCATTATGGTTTATCCACTGCTCACAGGTTTGTGTATGTCCTAATAAGGTTTAAATTTAGTCTTGCGGGCCACACGTCCAAGAGAGGGGGAAAAGGACTCCTTTCCCCTCCTCCTCCCCTTTTTCCGGGGGCCTATATAGCTCACAAGACTAAATAAGGTTATGGTTCTCCACCTGTGGCTGAAACTCCCCAGACTGGTTAAAGAGAGGCTCACCAATACTATAAATGGTCAACAGTTATCACCTCACAACACCTGGACAGTCATGCATGTTTACCACTAATGTGGAAACCACTACTACACTCGTGAGACAATGTAATACCATGCCAAAATTTTCAGCTTGCAAAACATGCACTATAAAAGTAAAGCTGGTGGCTGATCACAGCAAAACATAATTTACATCGCAAAAGAGTGATTTGAAGAAATGGATATCAAAAATAGCGTTTTGGTCTTTCTAGTTGCAATATTGCTCACACTTGTAGGTAGCTTTGGTTACTTTGTGTGGAGCAGTGACAAATGGATTCAAAATGAAGCAGAAACTTTGAAACGTAAAGTAGAACAGATAGAGCAAGGAACAAAATACTCCACTGATACAATTGGACTTGGAGCTGAACTGAAACGGAACACAAAGAGACAATCAGAAAATAATGATATTGAAGACAAAATTCAAGCTTTGAGTGACTCGCTGTCCTTAGTGGAAGCCAAGCTGGAGAGTGTCTTAGAATGCAGTACCGACAATGCCGAGTCTGTGATGTGTACCTTTAAAGAATCCATGAGAGGACCCAAAGGGGAGCGGGGAAAACGAGGCAAACAAGGCCGACGTGGGAATGATGGTGATCCTGGTCCACAAGGTCCATCCGGACTAAATGGAATACCTGGGCATTCCGGACATCCCGGTCCAACAGGCCCGACCGGACAGCAAGGAGAACCAGGTGTACGAGGGGAAAAGGGAGATAAAGGCTCACCTGGTGAACCAGGTGTACAAGGACCGATTGGTGAAAAAGGAGTTAATGGTAATGAAGGCCCACTTGGACAGAAAGGAGAGCGTGGCCAAAATGGACAAAAGGGGGTGAAAGGGAGTAGAGGTGATCAGGGGTATAGTGGACCACCTGGACCACCAGGAATTATTGGACCACAAGGACACTCAGGACCACAAGGACCACCAGGACCACGAGGGTGCGGGTGTTCTGAACCACCTCCACATCCACCAGGATTTGGGAACTAGCTGATTTAGAGCTACCAACACCTGCGTGAAAACTTCTCTGATAATATAATATAATACTCTGTCAATTAAAACTTTAAAAGCTCAACTTGAATAAATGTTCATCGCTGCAGTGTGCTATAGCAGTATAAGCAGTATTACATGAAAATGTTCTGCAGGGATGCTAAAGAAAAACACATTACAAACCAAAGACTCTAAATTTCCTAGTGACACTTTGCAGATTTATCAAGAAATAAACTAGCATTTTACTTTTTAGTAGTTTTTAATTTTCCTCTAGATAAATTAACCTCTAGTTCTGAATGTAGAAAGTTCCACAAAAGTTTAGCATTTGCATCATTGTGTAAGATTTTCTCTAGTTCACTTTGACTGAGAGTTACCAGCTCTTGGAGATCCTCTACTTGGTTCATTATGGATCTGAATGAGTGCATGACAGGAACATTATGTGATAGCTGATGGCAATAACCACACCGAGGGTCTTTACAATTATGCACTGATATACTATAGAGGTGGGCAGTGTGGGATTTCCCTTGATTTAAAATTAAATTTTGACAATCACATGCAATGATTACGTACAGGCTCAGGGTTGAGTCTAGATAGATTTGTTCTAATTAACCAAAATTTGAAGTTTTTGAATAATCGAGGTTCTATACTGTACACTGAATATATACCATAAGAAAATGATAGCTATAGCACGTAGTTTGAACTTTCTATGTACTGGACTGGTAATGGTAATCAACAGGTGCTCATGCAAGAAGCTAGTGCTAAAACTAAATTACATTGGTAAAATACCAATAGTTAATTTAGATGCCTTGCTCACCTAAAGTTTTTAGAATTAATTCCAGGTAGTTTGAGCAAGAAATCCTAATGAAAGTGCATGTGGATTATGTGTGCAATACAAGTTAGTATGCTTCATGGATATAGATACATCGCTACTAGTGAAGGCCCTACACCTAGCCATACCTGTACAGTGGCACTGTACTCCATTCCTTCCACCTTATCTAGAGAATCTTGTCCAATCGCCATAGCAACATCAGCATCCGGCTGTGGTTGACCTTTCTGTACGGTAATAAAGGTAAAAAAAAGTAGAGTTATGGAACGTACATGCATCTTTACAAGTGTGCACACGATGTCTTATGTACCTTCAGTGTCTCAAACAGTTCTGCAGTTGCATAAGGACTGGAACACCAGAGAATTCTAAGCTGCAGTCAATGGAAAGCAATTATGGCTACATGTAGCTATCACACCAATGCTACAAGTATATATGCTTTGTATATGTGTGTTGCACATACATTGGGAAAATGCAGAGTCAACAGGACGAGCTTTGAAGAGACACTTTGGTTTGATATGTCACTCTGAATGGCCGAGGCACTCTATACAACAACAACAACCAATTTCCTTTGCTGAAGTTTCAGTTCAGTTGTGGTTTATAAATTTCTTACTTGCAGTGAGAAGGACTTGTTCTCGTCAAACTCTATCAATAGCATCGGTCTCTTATAATGTCTAGTCATGGCCGTGGCTTGATTATACCTACATACACAGCATACATAATGTAGGTGAACATTAATTAGAAACACATCTGCACATTACTGTATGTACAATGCATGCTAGCTTACAGTCGTCCAGAGTTAAGTGATCCGATGAGGTCACTGACACTCTTCCTCTCAACACAGATGTCAGGAGATAGGATGTAGTCGCCAACCTAGTGCATTGAAACAAATTGACTCATGTCAAGTACAATATGCACATATGCAATTATTTTCTATGAACAGTACCTCCAAGGTAAGAGGGTTCAGTTCAATGCCTCTCTTGTGCACTAGAGATGGTAGAGTGCTTCTGAACTCACGCATGTCAATCAGTACCTACATGTACATAGACACACACACATGGCAAGTACACAAACGATCAAGAGAAGAGTCACCGTCAATTTTAGAATCCTCTGATGTGTATGTGTGTGTGCGTGTTCCTGTACCAATTGTGGTCCTCGGTCTTGTTGTCTACCCCCGGCTTTACGAGTGCTGATTGAGGGGTCTGCCCCATATGATGATGATGAGGAGGAAGGCGAGTCTCTTCTCAACAGAGTAGAATCCACCACCTTGCCTTCTCTGTCAACAGGAACCACCATGTGCTGGGTGCATGAGTGGGGGTAGAGAGCAAACACATGTAGAATGACTATGAAAGTGGCCCCATGAAGCACAATGTACTTAAATGTACATTCATAAAATGTTGATAAGTAATTTTTCCTCAAAAAAAATCCAACCGCTTTCTAGTGCTATATATAGTCAGAGAACATGCATTTAACTTACTGCTCTTTCTTTGATGAGCTGTTGGAATGCCTCCTTCTCTTTTCTTAATGATGTGAGATATTTCTATTTAAGAGAAAGAAAAGAGAAAAACTGAGGCGAAAAAAATCTTATCAAGAATCCATTCTTTCGGTCCTTAACCAATAAGTGCAAATAAATGTCTGAAGAAAATACTGGCAATACAGAGCCTTTAGTAATGAATACACACCCTTAGTAAAATGTACACACACCAGCAGCCATAGTTGTAGGTACAGTGTAGCTAAGGCCTCACCTGTTCCTCCACAGAGCTATCGTACAGTAGAAAGTAGACTCTAAGAGGCATGCCTGGATTGCTGGCCTTAAACACCTCCACTTGTCTCACAAACTGGACTTCAGCATCGTACATCACTATGTATCTCGGGTGCAGCTCTTGCAGTAACTTGGAAAAGTGGTAGCTATTTCTGAAGGAAGTAATGGGAATCAGACAAACGTTATATGAACCATCAGTAGTTATACATGGTCATGCAGTACAAGAAAAATAAACTGAATGTAAGGAAGGTAAAGTAATATAGGACTGAGACTTGCATGTCAGGGGTAGAAAAAAGGGTCTAGTTCAATAGACTAGGCTGTGATGGTCTTTATTTGTCTAGTGTGTTTACATATGGTGTCTGTCACATGTCTCTGAAGTGCCCACTCACCACTCTAACTGTTGATTACCGAGGACAAACAATGGTTGCCATGTGGCTTCTTTTTCTAAAGTACTAATGAGCCAAAGTCATGTTAACTTTTCAGCCAAGCGTTGGTGGTGTAACGGTTAGCATTGTTGCCTTCCAAGCAATAGATCCGGGTTCGACTCCCGGCCAACGCATCTTTTTGTTGCCTCTTTTTCTCAAAAGTACCACACATCCATACACCCTCACAAATAAAAACTACCATAATCAACCAGGCGTTGGTGGTGTAACAGTTAGCATTGTTGCCTTCCAAGTAATAGATCTGGGTTCGACTCCCGGCCAATGCATCTTTTTTGTTGCCTCTTAAAAGTACCACACATCTATTCACCCTCACAAATAAAACTGCCATAATCAACCAAGCGTTGGTGGTGTAACGGTTAGCATTGTTGCCTTCCAAGCAATAGATCCGGGTTCGACTCCCGGCCAACGCATCTTTTTTGTTGCCTCTTTTTCTCAAAAGTACCACACATCTATTCACCCTCACAACCATGCATAATCAACCAAGCGTTGGTGGTGAAACGGTTAGCATTGTTGCCTTCCAAGCAATAGATCCGGGTTCGATTCCCGGCTAACGCATCTTTTTTTGTTGCCTCTTTTTCTCAAAAGTACCACACTCTATTCACCCTCACAAATAAAACTGCCATAATCAACCAGGCGTTGGTGGTATAACGGTTAGCATTGTTGCCTTCCAAGCAATAGATCCGGGTTCGACTCCCGGCCAACGCATCTTTTTCTCAAAAGTACCACACTCTATTCACCCTCACAAATAAAACTGCCATAATCAACCAGGCGTTGGTGGTGTAACGGTTAGCATTGTTGCCTTCCAAGCAATAGATCCGGGTTCGACTCCCGGCCAACGCATCTTTTTGTTGCCTCTTTTTCTCAAAAGTACCACACATCTATTCACCCTCACAAATAAAACTGCCATAATCAACCAAGCGTTGGTGGTGTAACGGTTAGCATTGTTGCCTTCCAAGCAATAGATCCGGGTTCGACTCCCGGCCAACGCATGCCATTTCTTACCTTTTTTTTTTGCATAGTAACAAAAATATTCAAGTGATACCAATTTTACTTTGATTGTCATTTCATTTCATGACGATTATACAATAGCTAGTACAGGTTTGATTTTTGTACAGTAAACATTAAGCACCTTTTGAAATTTGCACAATTGCGTATTCAGTGCAAGTTTTTAGCGAAAAAACTTCACAAAAACAAGCAGTGTAGGAATGTGCCATGTGCTAAAACTCAGACCTTGTTTGTTTCATAGCACTGCTCATTCCTCCCACAGCTTACAGTAATTTACAATTTTTCTACTATTTTTTTTTAAGTATCAATCAGACAGGTTGCTTTTGTATGCATAATTATGACTTACTCTGAACTATTGAGTGCATGTAGCACAACGACAGGGTCATCCATGAGTCCAAATTTCCTCTCTCTCGGGACAGCTCTCATCCTGCCACTCCCCTCTCCCCTTCTGCCCCGCCCTCTCTCACTCTCAAACACCATCTCAATGTTATCAAGCTCCTGTAGTGAGAAAAAAAATAACAGTTAAAGAATCAATCATCACACAATCACAGTTCTACATGTTTCTGTTTCAACATACTTCTAAAAGCTTTTCGCTGATTCTATCAACATCCTCTTGTTCTTTGGAGCTTTGAGTGAATGCATACCAATTGCATGATCATGAGCATGTCAACATTAACATGTGTACTGTGACATATACCTTTCTCCTTCCTCTTCTGACTTATCTGACGACTCAGCAGCTATTTTTCTCTTCTTAGCTGGCCTCGTGCTAGCTGTCCCTGGTCCTCTCTTTGGAGGTCTACCTTTCTGGAACAAACCAGCCTTACTATGACTGGTACTGGAGGAGGCAGCAGCTATAAACCAAGAGAGAAAATCAATGTAGTCATATATGTCATATACACATGCAACTAAGATCAACTGCACCAAATAGTACATACTTTCTCCTGGTGCCTTTGGTGCCAGCAGTCTATCAAACTGTCTCTGGAGAAGCTGTTGGCCACCTTGACAGAGATACTGGAGTAAATTCGAGGAATTAAATACAACTCTTTAATAAACTGGTATAGTTGTTGATATATCATACGTACGGTAGTACGTATAGTAGGAATGGGCCGCCTGTCCCATAGACACAACACAAAATGTTGGTCACTATAAAAATCTACTCAAACAAAAAATAACCTTCAAAATTGCTGAGAGGCTCTTACTGACAGATTAACAACTGCATGCAAGGCCTAAAACTCACAAAAACTTTCCTTAGCACTCGTAGAGAGCGCTAGTGGGAAGCCACCATAGTGCCACTTTTTGTTCTCTAACGTACTTACGTACTTCCTAACTGACTTACTTGAAAAGGATTTCCAGAGAACCAGAATGTGTTGAGCCAACTTTGACAGCACAAAGTAAGTTCTTTTCATGGGTACTACATTCCTTAATACTCGTTTTGATCATAAACATGCCTAAACAAAAACTAGAAAGCTTTGAAACTTAGTGTATAAATTCACGTACTACAATGCAGCCCTCTTTGAGAGTTCAAAGGTCATCATTATCTATCCACGTGGCATCATTATATGCGCATGCGCATGCGCATTAGCCTCTCCAGCAGAATGCAGTGCATGTAGCTGCCACTCAAGCTTTTTGTAGGGACTAACCAGTCTCTAATATATAGTCTCCACATGCACTGTAGTGTTGAATGAACAAGTATTGGAACAAGGCATGTCTCAATTTCGGCACATGACTACTTCATTTTTTTATACCCAACTATTGCTTGGCCAGCAGTCCAATTTAAGTTACCTGTCTGTTATATAGTCAACTACTTGGCCAACTGATTAGTATAGGAACTGAAATTGAACTGAATTGAATGCAATAATAAGCTATGGTATTATACTATTGTACAGATTATTGCATTCACGACACTGAGGATCCGGATCAAGATTAAAAATGAAGTAGTCATGTGCCGAAATTGAGACATGCCTTGTTCCAATACTTTTTACCGCACTGCCCATTCCTACACTACTTATTTTTTTGAATTTTTTTACTACTTTAGTATGAATACGTACCTCTCTTAGTTGGTAGCACGTTCGTTCATCGTTAGCAACCACTAGAATCGTTGCTCTTCCATCCACTGCAACCAATCATAAGATATGAATGTACTTGCACTTGTATCTATCAGGAAATTTTGCCACTAAACTTTTCACGCATTTAATTTTCAATTTTGACCAATTCAGTAAATTAAGATTGCCATGTGTAATGTGTATAGTTTCCGTCAATCACATGCTAATGCCGAAATAATTTCAATGAGGAAAAAATTCCCAATGTATGACATTGTGTGGAAGTACTCACTTTTGGTATTTGATTTGTTTTCTTTCCGTATCTCCTCCAGAACCATGGTCAGCAGGTGCCACTTTGGACTCTCCTCAAATATCATGGAATCTGTGAGCAATCACAAACAACTTAAACACTGCATGTACACATAAACCCAGAGTAGGTCATGAGCTATAAGTTCCTAGTTAAGAGAGGCAACGCACTTTTGCCAACTTCTAAAATTTCCCTTTGTACTTTTTGATAAACCAGTAATGAAATAGCATCTCCTGACTACTTGTATTGAATGAAGGTAAACTCACATAGTCATACCTTCTTTTGATTTTGATTTTGATTTCTTCTTGCTGCTGTGAATACAGTCAAGAGAGAGAGAGAGAGAGAGAGAGAGAGAGAGAGAGAGAGAGATAGAGAGAGAAGACATATGTAGTCACCGAACAAACCACTTCAATCAAAAATTGACTCACCCTCCATCTTTCGCTTGCTGATGCTCAGGCACCCCACACCCATATACTCGTTCACGAGCTTTCTAAAAAAAACACAAACAAACAAACATACCAGCAAATAAACAATCAAAACTGTGATATTTAGCTTGTTACCCTCATCCCAAGGTTCCTCCCAGGGAGAGAAAGGGACCTGGGAACAAGGCTATAATATCAGTAGTCTTAAGGATAGTAATCCTAACAACCCACCACAAAGAGCATGTTAGTTGCATCCATAAACACCCACGATGAGTGACTGGTGAAGGCACGACTCTCATTGCTGGTCCTAGACAATGGAGACACAACATTGTGGTGGCATTATCACATGCAAACTTTTGAAAAATTATGGAGTTCAGTGTTACATGCATACACAAAAAGTTAAGATTGTTAGCTACATGTATTCATCTACAAAAAAAACTTAACAACTTAGAAAACTTTAAAAGGCCAATAAATTCTTTTGCCATAAAGCTATAGTAAATGAGAAGGTATACGAACACCTACTGTACGTACCTCACAGACTCCAGGTAGCTATAAAATGTCACACAATCATACTGCGTGAGGTAGCTGCAAGAAATNATAAATTATTATAAAAGTTACCCTTTAAATTATAGAGCATGCTGTATTCCATAGCAGTACGTGGGCATTGCTGCAAATAAGCAAAGATACTCGTTGAAGGAGAAAGAGCGGACCCAGTGCCTTAGATTGCCGAGAAGAGTTATGAAGAAGCTATTACCTGTGTCAATTGTGCTTCTCTTTCTACTAGCCACCTGCACAGGATGTGCAGAGACAGAGAAAGAAGACCCATGCTCAAACAATGAAACATCACCCCAGAACGCCACACTGTGCCCGGCATGGACAAGCCTCGTCAACAACACTTGCAAGTGTGGAAAAAGTTTAAATGGCATAGTCCACTGCAACAGTGAGACACTAACTGTAAACATACCGCTGTGCTACTGCATAACTTACAATGAGAAAATTAATACATTTGTGATCGGGAACTGCCTGTTTGGATGTGATGGACATCGAAGGAACAAAACTAAATCGAGGATAGTGTACCGGTTTCGTTACGAAATTCCATTGGTCACAGGAGAGGATAGCACTGCTGACATGAACGGGAAGTTGTGTAGGAATAACAGGACAGGCCAACTGTGTGGGCAATGCAAGGAGGGGTTTGCACCAGGAGCATACTCATACACCATGGATTGTGTTGAATGTAAAGACTACGAGTACAACTGGCTTAAGTACATTGCTGTGACATTTCTTCCCTTCACACTGTTCTACATTTTAGTTGTAGTGTTCAGAGTGTCTGCAAGTTCTGGAACATTAAACGGATACATTTTGGTCTGTCAGACAATCACAGCTCCAGGTGTATACTTGTCCTTATACTACTCCCCATTTAGACACACAGACAATCTGTCCAACAAGGCAATCAAATTTGTTGCAAGCTTTCACGGAATTTGGAACTTGGATTTCTTTCGTCCAGCATATCGTCCATTTTGCCTCCACCCCAATGCATCGATTCTCCACATACTGGCACTAGAGTATACCACAGCCATTTACCCACTAGTGCTAATACTGTTGACGTACATGATTGTTACTCTGCATGATCGCCATCCACTTATGGTGAGGTTGTGGAAACCATTCTATAAATGCTTTGTTTTTGTACGGAAGGAATGGGACATCAAGCCATCACTGATAAACGTGTTTGCAACCTTTCTTCTGTTGTCGTCAGTAAAAGTCATGAACATATCTTTCAATCTGCTAACACCTGTGAAACTGAGCGATCTAAATCAAACTCTACTGAGTCAAAAATATCTATACATCGATGGAAGCATAGAATACTTTGGAAGAGAGCATTTACCTTTTGCCTTGTTGGCAATAGTTGCACTTGTGATCTTCAATGGTATTCCATTTCTCCTTCTCTGTCTCTACCCATTTCGTTGCTTTCACAAGTGCCTCAACTACATACGCCTTCATAATCAAGTCATAATATGTCTACAAACGTTCATGGATGCATTTCAAGGCAGCTATAAGACCAACCCAAGAGATTACAGACACTTTGCAACCATTTTTTATCTTATACGAATCATCAATGTTGCTTTTCCCGTCATTCTCTGGAGCAACAAAGCCCTACTGATCCCAGCAACTGGAGCAATACTACTGGGTGTGACCCTGCTAATTGCACTAATGAAACCCTATCGTAAGACAGTACACAACTTCACCAATGTCCTTATCTTGGTATGGCTAGCCATTGTTAGTTTGGGCTACCCCGTGTACATATACCTGGAAATAATGAACCATGAATCGACTCATCTATACAGAACAGTGTTCCTTGGAACTCTTCTTCTATCAATGTTAACATTTGACGTATGGTTCCTCTGTCATCTGCTACTCCCAAAGAGAATCACTAAATATCTGGTTAAATTCTACAATACAAAGTGTTGTGGGCCAACAGTGGAAGCAGAGGCAGTATTGCTGCCTTATCATCTAGATGACGTGGACGGATATGAACCGATTGACTAATTCACGGCACAATGACATTATACAATAGGGGTAAAGAGAATTAGCACAAGTAGCTCAGATAATTACATTGTACATGAATTAATTATATTCTTAGGAATCAATTTTTGGAATGATCTTGTCACCTATTATGTACAGTATACTTTAGATATAAAATTGTGATACTGTCTATATATATACATACATATTCTCCCCTCTCTCTCACACACACAAAGACAAACCTTGTGTCTTGAAAGAGAAGCACTAACGGTTGCATGAAATCTGTATAGATATGACAAAATGGAATCATATACTGCAATAAATCACATAAATATACACATAATATACCTGACCACTTGTTAATGATATACAGTACATACCATACAGCATAAATGGCTATACTAGTGACGATGTTGAACATCAAAGGGGCGAGCCGTTATCATTGCTATGTAGCAAACAATTAAAGTTCATCAATAATTGATGTTACTTCAGCTATACGACACACATAAAAATGAAAGCTGAATATTTATTAACCAGGTCTGATGTGGGACAAATTATGGACAAATGAAGTATGACTGAGCAGCAAGATCCAATTGCTAGTTGTTCAAGAACTGACAGGCAGGTGTATGTGCTAGTACTATATATAGATAAGAGCCAGCAGTCAGCTATATGCTCCCTTTTGGTAGTTTTCAGCCCCTCTAATTGTGGTCTCTCTGGTCATTGCATGGCTCAGTTCCGAGTCTTTAACTAAAAGGGCACCAACTTGGCGAGCATTTAAGTTTACTCTCTTTTCAGCTCAAGCAGTAGCTTTCTTTCTCAGTCACCACTGATCGAGTTCTCTCCGATTGAAGTGCAAGATCACGATGAACACGTGGACCTACGCGCATGCGCTGTAAAGCTGAACAGGCAATGATCGTCATAAACATAACCTACAGTTAAACGGAGGACGTACGCCAGACTATACAACATACAATATATAGAAAATTTCGCCGTTGACTACACTAGTGTGGGGCTCGCTCCGGCTCGCCCCAATAACACCCAAAAAGAGATAGTGGCCTGGGAATGAGGGTTCATATACACAAGTCATACTAACCGCGGCCAGAGGTAGACATGTCTAAGGAAAAGATTTCTCATCACTCGTTCCAATTGACAGAATCCATTAGTGAATGGCTCAGGAGCATCAGAAAAGGCCTTGATGAATCCTGACTATAAAATAAACAAATTCTAGTGACAAATTTGTAGTCATTACAACGCAAGTATGCTTTATTGTTCTATAAAAATGGAACTTGTACCATAATTGTAATTAATCAGCATGGAATGCATGAGGTCTATAGTTTGTCATGTTTTGATAAAACTAGTAGTACACTGAGTGCTGGGAAATTGCCTCGCACAGATTAATTTTATGCACGTTCAAAAGCAGTGCTGTGAGCAGCTAAGCTAGCTACAGCTATAATTTCCAGTACAGTAGTATACTGGGTACAGGAATGGCACGGATGGCCCAATAGCACAATACTAATATTCACAGGAATAACTCTGCAAAAACTGAGCACTTGGACAAAAAGCTTTCTATAGCTACTATTTACTTCACTCTCTTTCTCACTCACTTTTAGAAGCTGAGTTGTCATCTACTACTAAAGAACTTACAACAAAATAACATAACTGATTTTTAGTATCACTCCCATGTTAGCTACCCTACATAGCTACTCTTGGCTCACTGCAGCCAACTTATTCACTTATGAGCAGGCCAATTTACAATAAATAAGTGGTGTATGCATAAGAGTAAACTCAAATAGCCATAAAATTACAAAATAAACAAGTAAAAAAAAGCATTGTATAATAGAGACACAGGAATGGCTAAAAGAAAACAATAAAAAATGGAATGGCTATTAGATTGTACACATACAAACTCTTCTTGTGAGCATGATAAGGGACTCAACATAGGAAAAGAGTAGCTAATACATGCAGCCAACAGAAAGAATTCTTTACACCATCTAACAACCATTCCATCTTGTTTGCTTTCTTTTTTATGACTTAGCCATTCCTGCATGTGTCTCATTTCATTTCCAATGTATTTTTTTACTTGTTTTATCCATGCTAGAATCAATTTGATAGTGGCTTATTGTGTAGCTGAAAAGTGATTGCTGGGATCATTCTGCAATAGTGCAACAGGCTAGTAACTCTCACTTCTTCTGGTGTTATGCTGCTATAGCAACCAGCAAGCACTCCAGTGGCTAATGCATACTTTAGCGCTTGCACTACAGGGTTTTAGCCAGGATTAATAAGAAGGATGGGGGGGAGGAAAGGGTACACATTTGTAACTTTAATTATAACGTCATGATAGATATAGCTATAGTTTTATTAACAGTATAATAACATGTATTATACTATACACAATATTAAAAATTTCAAAAAAAATTCTACAGCTATGAGTTGAACAATCTACGGTTTCGAATGGCTGACCATTTTTTAACTGCCACACTAAAATTAAACTCGGTTAGTTCAGGACCCTCAATACGAATTCTTAACAGTTTGTCCAAAGTGTTAGTTGACAATCTGTTCCTGAGTGATGTCTTTACTC
The DNA here is from genome assembly GCA_964030475.1 of Tethya wilhelma. Taxonomy (NCBI): domain Eukaryota; kingdom Metazoa; phylum Porifera; class Demospongiae; order Tethyida; family Tethyidae; genus Tethya; species Tethya wilhelma. Next base: position 21,348,616 of record CAXIPT010000001.1, read on the forward strand.
GTTTCATAGTACTGAAGCAACGTTCACAGTCTGCAGTTGATACTGGTAACACGAGAGCATGCACCAATAACTTCGAAATATTTGGAAAAAGGTCAACAATTGAATCCCGGCTAAGCATTGCTTCTGCAAGTTGCTGCAAATTTTCACACTTTTTCAAAACCATGTGGGCTTTCACAAAAGATGCAAACTCAGAATATTCTTTTTCACAATCAGCTTTGTTAATTTCCATTGGACCACTTGTATCATAATGTTCCAAAAGAACAGTGAGATACTCTTTCGCACTGTCAGGTATTTGAAGCATGCCTGATGGATCAAAAATACTAAATGCTTCAATAATACTCACGTGAGGAAATCGTTCAGTGATATTAGTAATAACTTTGTCAACAAACTGTTGACGAACACGTGTTTCAAACTTCTCAGGTTCTCCTTCATTGACTTTGACAATAAGATCTATTTGAGATTCAGTTTCCGAATCAGAATTATCACTTTCATGATCAGCACTCAAATCTAGATCAGAGGCTTCTTTGGTTGTTTTAGAGATAAGATCCATCACTTTCTTCTTAAAACAATCTGCTGTTTCCTGCTTTATTTTTTTGAGGGTGTCCACAGTCGAGTTTAACAGAGGTGAGACAGTTGTTAGATCAATAGAAGATTTCTGAAATGATATTGATAAGCGATTCACTGCTGACAACACTTCCTCAAGCAAGATAAGAGAAGCAAAAAAACTGTAGGTTGCCATGACCTTATATAACCCCAAAGCAGTAGGATCACTTTGCTGATACAAAAAAACTAAAACTGATGCTAATGATCTCAAGAGAGTACTGACCACAGCTTTGTGAGAGAGCCATCTTGTGTCAACAGCTCTAGTAACCTTGAGTTGTGGATTGTTGAGTGCTTCTTGTACCTGTTTTAACCTGGCAGACCTGACTGGTGATGAATGAAAGAAATTATACAAGGTAAGAAGACGATCTTTGACTTTCTTAAGGTATTTAACATCACTTGAGGCTTGTCCACTAGCCAAGGCTAATCTATGACAAATGCAGTGGACCGAGATCATCTGACTATTAAGAGCACCCAGTCGCGTAGCCACACCAGTACGACAGCCAACCATGACACTTGCTCCATCACTTCCAAATGATGACATGTTTTCGATGCTTAGGTTTGAAGACCGAAGGTAAGTAATAATAGCATCTGTTATTGTTGCAGCCGTACCATCTTCAAGGTCACCAATATGCAAAAAACATGACGTTAATTTCCCCTCACCTACTGCTCTTCCATAAAGGACAAGCTGCTTGAGAACACTGATGTCAGTAGACTCATCAACTAACAAACTGAAGTAAGAGCTCTTTGTCATTAGACTTAGAACATCTTCTTTTACCATCTCATTTATAACCCCAAGAAATTCGTCCACAATTTGTGGAGAAGTGTAGGTAGCATTTCGACCAACTCTTAAAGCTTTAAAATACTCACATCCAAGGTTTTCTGCCAATTGCAATAGACTTGGGTACGTAGTCGTATGTGCGATTTCATTTTTACATAGCCAATAGATACATTTGCAACATCCAATGGCAGCTTTCATTTCAAGACTAATAGCATCAGACAAAGCTTTCTCAATACCACCTGCAGTAGATTCTGCCTTTGCTGAAATGGCTGCCTTGTGCATAGAACTTTTTCCATGCTTGACAATTTTGTCTTTTCTCAACGTATAACAAGGAATAGTAGACCAGCTACCTTTACCATTTCGTGGGGTCTTTCCATACACAGAGCACACTTTACACTTTAGGCCAGTCTTACCATCATCAACTGTGCGCTCAAGCCAATCGAACTCTTTCAACCAATACGGATTGAATCCACTTTTTCTGTGGTGGCCAGACTCTTTACCGCGCCTTACTGAATGTAATTTTTGTTTCTTTGGCGGAGGTTCCACGCCGTCTTCAACTTCAGAAATAGAGTCGTCACTCGATTCAACATTCGAAGCGGATTGAATATTGACTGTTTCTTCGGGTTCTGTGCTAGTTGTCCTTGTGTCACTACTGCTGCTACTCCTATAAAACCTTTTCAAAGACGACTGCATTGCCATTCTATACTTGAACAGGCTAGCTAGCTTTTGCGTGCACGTGGCAATTAAACACGTGATAGAAAAAGGGGCGGGTGCGATTCAAATACGGGCGGAGTCAAACTTTCCTAGGGCGCGAAAAAAAAAAAAGCGGCGCAGCGCCCTCGTTAAACGCTTTAGCTAAATCGCTGCACTATAGCACTTGCATACACGTGTTCAGTGACATCAATAGGTTAAAGATCATCAAATCCAAACATTAAAAAAAAATTAGTGCCAAATTGGCACCGTTTTCATCTGGCGAAATGATGCTTAATTGGCTGTTATTCTACAGTAACTGTTTGCGCTTTGCAAAACTAATCGTCAAAACTAATGGATATTAAATTCTAATCGATGTCAAATTAATCAATGTTAAATTCTGATTGATGTCAAAAAAATTAATGTCAAATACTAAACCATGTTAAAACCAATCAATATAACACTAATTGATGTCAAATTATGATCAGTGTCAAAACATATCAATGTTGAATTTTAATTGATGTCTAATTCTGATCGATGTTGAATTTTGATCGATGCCAAAACTTCATCGATGTCAAATTTAAATGATGTTAAAACCTATTGATGTCAAATTCTGATCGATGTCAAACTTTATCAATGTCAAATTTAATTGATGTTAAAACTGGAATTCGGATCGATATCAAAACTTATTGATTTCAAATTCTGATCGATGTCAAAACCTATCAATGTTGAATTCTGATCGATGTCAAAACCTATTGATGTCAAAATTTAATCGATGTTAAAACTGTTGAATTCTGATCGATGTCAAAACTTATCGATGTTAAATTTTGATCGATGTCAAAACTTTATCAATGTCAACTTCTGATCGATGTCAAAAACTTATCGATGTCAAATTCTAATCCTATTGATGTCAAATTCTGATCGATGTTAAAACCTATCAATGTTGAATTTTGATCAATGTCAAATTTAGTTGATGTTAAAACCTACCGATGTCAAATTTTGATCGATGTCAAAACCTATCAATGTTGAATTTTGATCGATGTCAAAACCTATCAATGTTGAATTTTGATCGATGTCAAAACTTTATCAATGTTGAATTTTGATCGATGTCAAAACTTTATCAATGTTGAATTTTGATCGATGTCAAAACTTTATCGATCTTGAATTTTGATCGATGTCAAAACTTTATCGATGTCAAATTTAATCGATGTTAAAACCTATCGATGTCAAATTCTGATCGATGTTAAAACTTATCAATGTTGAATTTTGATCTATGTCAAAGCTTTATCGATGTCAAATTTAATCGATGTCAAAACTTTATCGATGTCAAATTTAATCGATGTTAAAACCTATCAATGTCAAATTCTGATCAATGTCAAAAAACTTTATCAATGTCAAATTCTGATCGATGTTAAAACCTATCGATGCTAAAATTCGATCGATGTCAAAACTTTATCGATGTTGAATTTTGATCGATTTCAAATTTAATCGAGATTAAACCTATCGATGTCAAATTCTGGTCGATGTCAAAACCTATCAATGTTGAATTTTGATCAATGTCAAAACTTTATCGATGTCAAATTCTGATCAATGTTAAAAACCTATCGATGTCAAATTCTGATCGATGTTAAAACTTATCAATGTTGAATTTTGATCTATGTCAAAGCTTTATCGATGTCAAATTTAATCGATGTCAAAACTTTATCATTGTCAAATTTAATCGATGTTAAAACCTATCGATGCTAAATTTCGATCGATGTCAAAACTTTATCGATGTTGAATTTTGATCGATGTCAAATTAATCGAGGTTAAACCTATCGATGTCAAAACCTATCAATGTTGAATTTTGATCAATGTCAAAACTTTATCGATGTCAAATTCTGATCAATGTTAAAAACCTATCGATGTCAAATTCTGATTGATGTCAAAACCTATCGATGTCAAATTCTGATCGATGTTAAACCTATCGATGTCAAAACCAATCGATGTCAAATTCTGATCGATGTTAAACCTATCGATGTCAAATTCTGATCGATGTCAAAACTTTATCGATGTCGAATTCTGATCAATGTTAAAAACCTATCGATGTCAAATTCTGATTGATGTCAAAACCTATCGATGTCAAATTCTGATCGATGTTAAACCTATCAATGTCAAATTCGAATCGATGTCAAAACTAATTGATGTCAAATTCTGATCGATGTCAAACTTTATCGATGTCAAATTTAATCGATGTCAAAACCTATCAATGTCGAATTCTGATCAATGTCAAAACTTATCAATGTCAAATTCTGATCGATGTTAAAACCTATCGATGTTGAATTTTGATCAATGTCAAACTTAGTCGATGTCAAAAACTATCGATGTCAAATTTTGATCGATGCCAAAACCTATCAATGTTGAATTTTGATCGATATCAAAGCTTTATCGATGTCAAAACTTTATCGATGTCAAATTTAATCGATGTTAAAACCTATCAATGTCAAAATTAATTCTGATCAATGTCAAAATCTATCAATGTTGAATTTTGATCAATGTCAAATACTGATCGATGTCAAAAAACTTTATCAATGTCAAATTCTGATCGATGACAAATTTAATCAATGTTAAAACCTATCAATGTCGAATTCTGATCAATGTCAAAACTTATCGATGTCAAATTCTGATCGATGTTAAATGTTAAATTTTGATCAATGTCAAATTCTGATCGATGTCAAAACTTTATCGATGTCAAATTTTGATCGATGTTAAAACCTATCGATGTCAAATTCTGATCGATGTCAAACTTTATCGATGTCAAATTTAATCGATGTCAAAACCTATCAATGTTGAATTCTGATCAATGTCAAAACCTATCGATGTCAATTTCTGATCGATGTTAAAACCTATCGATGTCAAATTCTGATCGATGTCAAAACTTTATCGATGTCAAATTCTGATCAGTGTTAAAACCTATCGATGTCAAATTCTGATCGATATCATAACCTATCGATGTCAAATTCTGATCGATATTTAACCTATCGATGTCAAATTTGAATCGATGTCAAATTCTGATCGATGTCGATGTCAAAACCTATCAATGTTGAATTCTGATAGATGTCAAAACCTATCGATGTCAAATTCTGATCAATATCGATGTCAAATTCTGATCGATATCAAAACCTATCGATGTCAAATTCTGATCGATGTTAGACCTATCGATGTCAAATTTGAATCGATGTCAAATTCTGATCGATGTCAAATTTAATCGATGTCAAAACCTATCAATGTTGAATTCTGATCGATGTCAAAACCTATCGATGTCAAATTCTGATCGATGTTGAAACCTATCGATGTTAAAACGGTTGAATTCTGATCGATGTCAAATCCTATCGATGTTGAATTTTGATCGATGTCAAAACTTTATGAATGTTGAATTTTGATCGATGTCAAAACTTATTGATGTTGAATTTTGATCAATGTCAAAACCTATCGATGTCAAATTCTGATCGATGTCAAACTTTATCAATGCCAAATTTAATCGATGTTAAAACTTATCGATATCAAATTCTGATCATTGTCAAAACCTATCGATGTTGAATTCTGATCGATGTCAAACTTTATCCATGTCAAATTTAATCGACGTTAAAACTTATCGATATCAAATTCTGATCAATGTCAAAACCTATCGATGTCAAAGACTTTATTGTTGTCAAATTGAATCGATGTCAAATTCTGAGCGATGTTAAACAGTTGAGTTCTGATCAATGTCAAAACTTACTGATGTTAAATTTTGATACATGTTAAAACCTATCAATGTCAAATTCTGATCGATGTCAAAACTTTATCGATGTTGAACTCTGATCAATATTAAAACTTTATCGATGTCAAATTTAATCGATATTAAAACTTATCGATGTCGAATTCTAATCGATGTCAAACTTATCAATGTTGAATTTTGATCGATGTTGAATTCTGATCGATGTCAAAACTTATCGATGTCAAACTTAATCAATGTTAAAACTTATCGATATCAATGTCAAAACCAAGCTAAGCTAAGCTACCTAGCTATGACATCCATGCTAGAATCAATTTGATAGTGGCTTATTGTGTAGGTGAAAAGTGATTGCTCATGATCATTCTGCAAAAGTACAGCAAGCAGGCTATTAACTCTGGTGTTAGGCTGTTAGCTAGAGTATATATGGCAACCAGTGAGTACTCCAGAGGCTAGAGTTCTATGCGTGCTTTAGCGCTTGCACTTTAGCTCTGGTGCTTGCATGCACGCGTTCAGTGACATAAATGGGTAAAGGTCATCAAATTCAAAAGTATAACTGAAACACAATTATTGCCAAATTGGCACTATTTTCATCTGGTGTTATGATACTTAATTGGCTGGCTACTTCAACAATTTTCAGTCCTACATGATTACATGCCTTGCGCTAAGGCACTCGGCAAAAAGATGATACCTTATACTTAAAAACACACAATCATACTCATGTTCAGCACTTGTAACTGTAACCAACTATGACCAAATGTTATCTGCTTAATCTACTGTAATTTGAATTTTGCATACAATACAAATAGTGTTTGACATAAATGACTGGTGAGAACATTCAACATAGCTGCTTTATTCACACAAAAAAAGGGAAAAACACGCAATAAAAAAAACAACAAAAGAAAACATTGGGATGAAAAAAATGTGTTGGCCGGAAGTCGAACCCGGATCTATTACTTGGAAGGCAACAATGCTAACCGTTACACCACCAACACCTGGTGAATTATAACAGTTTTTATTTGTGAGGGTGTATTATAGATGTGTGGTGCTCATTGAGAAAAAGAGGCGAAAAAAATGCGTAGGCCGGGAGTCGAACCCGGATCTATTGCTTGGAAGGCAACAATGCTAACCGTTACACCACCAACGCTTGGTGAAAGGTTAACATGACTTTGGCTGATTAGTACTTTAGAAAAAGAAGCCACAAGGCAACCATTGTTTGTCCTGGGTAATCAACAGTTAGAGTGGTGAGTGGGCACTTCAGAGACATGTGACAGACGCCATATGTAAACACACTACACAAATAAAGACAACACTGGAGTAACCAGTTCCCAGTCAAGCGTTGGTGGTGTAACGGTTAGCATTGTTGCCTTCCAAGCAATAGATCCGGGTTCGACTCCCGGCCAACGCATCTTTTTTTTTCACCACTTTTTGTTGAAGCCACCACACACCTATACACCCTCACAACTGACAGCAACCAGATGTTGGTGATATAATGGTTAGCATTGTTGCCTTCCAAGCAATAGATCTGGGTTCGACTCCCGGCAAACGCATTACTTTTTTTTTTCCTTTTCCTACCATCACACATGGATCTCAAGGCAATTTTAGACCATATCACACACATATGGGTGGGATTGCAACCAATTCAAGATTACCCTCGATCATTTGTACACAATCACAAATAGATTGTGGGTAGCTAAGTATACACAAAGCAAGCTCCATGAGTACACATCAAAAAGGTAGCCTAAGATGTATGTAAATACCTTATTTTCTTGTCTGTAGAGACGTAGTATGAAAGCCTCCGTTGATGAATCAGTCACCCTAATAATAGAAATAAATTGTGCATTTGTAAACACCATTAAGAGCCTCCGTTAGTCATTGCAAGGAGGCCAGAAGGTGTATGCAGAAATGGACTCTTTCTTAGACCTGAGTGGTGCTTATGTTACAATCTTTTCCGCACGCTTAAAATAAATGCATATTCTGGTAAAGATTGTCAATGAAAAATGAAAAAAAAAGGCTACAGAAATGACAATACATTAGCGGTTCTTTGGATCAATGTCAATACAAGTATTCTGTATCTCAAATTTTTATTAAAACATGACAATCTCTAATCACTTGAAAGCTCTTTTTATGCTGACTACAATGGTATACGCTTTAGCCTTGTACGATAGATCAATATCCTACAATAGGTGAAAATATCTAGTTAGCTAGTACAAAGATGGCCAAAAAAGATCCTAGTATAATTGAATCTAGGAATACCCACTCTAATTTTGGATTTATGTCAACACAGGTCTTCTAAATAAGATTATATCTGTATCTCTTGCAAGTTTTTGAGTAAAATATGACAATCTATACATCATTTGAAAGCTCTTTAATGCTGATTACAATGGTACAAACTTTAGTTTTGTACGGCAAATCACTATCCCACAATGGATGAAAATATCTAGAAAATACATAAAAGGCCACAAAAAGGCAAAATAAGATCCCATTATAATTGAATCTACGAGAGTCGAGCAAGACTGTGGCCTTCACTGTTGCATTCAACATGATAAGAGCTTTCAAACAATATCCACTTTGTTGTGGTTTGGACAAAGTTGGCCCAACTTGGATCACAATCATAAATCTGTTGGATTCATGTCAACACAGGTCTTCTAAATAAGATTTAATTCTGTATCTCAGCTAGGTTTTTGAGTAAACCATACCAATCTATGTATAATTTGAAAGCCCTTTTTATACTGATTACAATGGTACAAATTTTTGGTTTTGTACGTCAAATCACTATCCCACAAAAGGTGAAACTCTCTAACTAGTACAAAAAAAGGCCACAAAAAGGCCACAAAATATTCCATTATAATTGGGTCTACGAGAGTCAAGCAAGACTATGACCTTCACTATTGCATTCAGTGTGATGAGAGCTTTCAAATGATATCCATTTTGTTGTGGCTTAAACATTATTGGCCCGACTTGGGGCAAGCTACTGTAGGTCAGACACATGGATGTTGCATCAACAAACTCAATGTCATACAGTGCACATACTTGTGGGCATTGAGTACAAGAATCCCAGCCACGTTCTCCACTGGGCACTGCCTTCTGAGCAGGTCCACCACCAGTATCCTCGATGTGATGAACAACACACCACCTTGCAAATAGAGGGACTCCCTATAATTATCATGAAATGATTCCAATTAGTACACAGTCATATATTCAAAGCTACATGTAACAAAGCCAGGATAAAGAATATTTTGTACTTAAATTTTGCGTGTGTTTAATTTTCATACACACAGTAGCAACGCAATATATTAGTAATGCGTAGTAAAAATTTTGACTGTTTAACTTTTTGCACACAGTGATGTGTAAGATAATTTCCTGCAATGTGAATTAATATTGGTTAAATTACGGTACAATGCTGAGCATCAAATAGAAATCATAGAAATTTCAAATTAAATTTCTGCATGCATGAACGCAATAGCAATTCACTTTGTGTGTGTGACACTCGTAACAATAACAATATAACTATGCAATTAATGAAGTCACACGCACATAACAAAATGGAACCACACGACATGCATGCATGCACACTTGACCCCTAGCTGACCTTTCTTTGGCATTGACTTCATTGTTGATTGTTTTGGGCAGCTGCACTACATCTTCAGCAGTCAAGGCCTCCACATAATACCTCTGAAATGTGATACACACACAAAGGGTTCTTGAGATCAAATAGTACATTACAAGTAGAGCAGCTAGGTCCTAAGAACGTGGGCTGAATGTCATATACACATGTTCAAATGGTTCAGTATACAAAATACCAACAAAAAAAGAGAGTTCATTTAGAGTATGATAGCACATATACACAATATGTATAGTTGGTCCAGAGGATGTGGGTTGAATGTCCCATACACATGTTCAAATGGTTCAGTGTACAAATTGTATCAACAAAGAGCTTCAAACTTGCTCAGGGGGCATCTCAGACAACGAGAAAACAGGAAAAGCTCTCTATGAATGACTAGTGTTACTTTGAAGTACAGGACTTCATCAGTTGTCGTTTGTAAGCTACAAAATAAACATTGATTTCCCTTTGTTAAGCCAACTGACTTGCTTTGTTCTGCAATGTTATAGCTGTAGGGAGCCTGAACAGTTGATCTAAGACTTGCTTTACTTACACTGTAGCCTACAACAGTTTATCCACACTTTTCACTTTCAGAACACTTAACAATTAGTGATACACATAATACTAGTCTCTGACATCCTCTATGAAATGGACTATACTCTCCACACCTTTTGTGTTGAATATACAGTAATAAGAAAGAAGAGAAAAACCTTTATACAAAGAAACACCTCTCAGTAAACTAGAGATAACCAGGAACAAGTGAAAACTCACAATAATCTACCAACCAAGATATAGTATTATACTATACAAGTGTATCATATGATAATGGGCAACCATTTATATAGTTCATGACAAGACAAGAGATACAGAGTTTAAGTAGGTTCACAGAACCTCCCATTGCATTGCATTGCATCACGTAAAAAATATTCTTGTGCAAAAACGCAACAACGTAACATATCAAACACAATACTTAGAACCATTTTCTAAAGTCTGCATCAACTTTGCATTGTGTTGATGTGCGTTGTGGCGTCACCAATCAAAAGTATTATTATGCAACACAACAGAGGGTATGTGAATTCGCCTTTTGGAAAGAAGGTTTGACGTAGGCACATGTCATAAGGTGTTGACTGTAAAATGAGACAAAACCGATAATGTGGGTCGTTAAACCGTACCCTTTACATTTTCATAACAGGAGGGTGTTGCAATGAATAACCCAGAGAGAGGAACACAATGGACTATTGGAACTGAACAAGTAATAGTCTGTAAGAGATAGAGCTTGAGAAATTGTTCCATTGATTAGCTCCTTGACATTTATTGCCTTAAAAGTCTACATGTTGCTATTGACTCATGTATGTTTGAGTGAGTGTTGGAGCTATAAAAATAAATTATGGCAAGGCTAGTGTTTCAGTACCACACACAGGCAACACTGCTAGATAGAGACTGCCACACACACACACATTATAGTTGCACGACTCTTAAGTGGGCAGCACTCAATGCATGACCCCTAGCTACTCTATTGTCACCTCCAACCAGTGACTAACTGGCAATTAGCCTATAAAAACTTTGGTTGCTAGACAATGGCACACACACACACACACACACATGAATCAAAACCATTTCATCTTAATGATGATTAGGTACATGCACCTACAGGCCAATTAAGCATAAAAATTTGGTTGCTAGGTATAAATCCCAAAGAAATAAACACAACAGACCAAGAGGACAGAAACTAGTGCATAAAATGGCAACCAATCAAACCAATATTTAATGCATGACCAGCTATAGACTGCCAGGCATGCCAACTCACCTCCTCAGTAGAAGTAGCATTGACTACCAACACAAGGTTGTGAGGGTCAGAGTAGAGCTTGAGAAACTTCAAGAAGAGTCTGTCCAAACCAAGGCCCCTGAAGGAATTGAAAAAAAAAGATTCACATTTATACACATGTAGATGTATAGGTGGTGCTGTGTAACTTTTTAGTACTATGCAGTCTAGTGGAACTGTTTGGAATGCTGCAGTACCTAGCCAGTATTATTAGGCCATCTTCCGAGAGCAGCTCAACAAATATTTGGCTTTCAAAGTCAAGCTGCTTCTCCATAGTTCATGTCAGCTCAGGTCAGCTACAGCTGGCAATGTGTGTTACTTTTTAATTTTACTTTCCCGCCATTCGCAAAATTAGAAGAGTGAGTAATTTGAGCCCCTCCCCCACGTTATAAAACGTGTGGTGGAATTGATTGTGGGCCACAAAGATCGTACTTGTTCGGAAAGAGAAAAGTTTAGGTAAGCTTTTATGATGTGGTTGTGTTGTAAAGGATCTTGTTGTGTTAGGAAGATCTATCTGGTTCATAATAATTATTCAGCCAGCCATTTACACGCAATAATTGATTAAAACTATCAGTGTTTACTTATCACTAATTAGTTCTTAGACTAATGGTCTCAAATTACTATTAGAGTGTGAGTTAATTGATAAGCTATTTCAGTGTCAGGCATGCTTACAGTATTTGCACTAAGTCATAAAATTATAATACTACTTGTAAAATTTGTAATAGGATTCAAAGTCAGCAACAAAAGCTTATAAAGACCTTGGGCTAGGGATCCAGGGTAAAGAGCTCTAATTATTATAACCAAAAACTAGTATATGAATAAATGGTTCTGTAGTAGTTCAGTTGTGAGTATTTGAAAAGACCTAGGGTTCAAATCTCAGCTAAATCTCAACATCATTTTCATGTGGAGTGTAAAAAAAAAAAACTGACAGTCTATGAAAGCCAGCTGACTCAGCAACTGCATGGTCCACCAGTGACTATAAGTGACGTAGGTGTAGGCCTATATATACCGTTGAATGGTCTTGGGACTCTATGGGGGGTCTCTGGAGAGTCAGTGGTGGTATGTGTGCATACATTCCACTTTGTTCGTGACTTGTCCTGAGCCTGTGGTGGCTTTGGTTACAGAGAAAATCACACGCATGACTAGTGAACCGTGACCTAGACAGAAATGGCATGATCTCTGTTTAACAAAATAGGTTGTCATGGGATCATACTGGCCTTATGGTGATTATACTACATGTATACATGTATACACAGAGTATAGTATAGTTTACATGAAATTGTGCAACATAATAATTATGTTTTTACGTGACATCTGGCTTACACCTGCAGGTAATTATGTATGTGAAGAAGAAATGGATTATTGTTCTGCTGCTTGCCTTTATACTAGTAAGTGAAAATCATTGAATTTAGTCTACTTTCAAGCTGAGTCATAGAAATATGGCTCGGTGATATGTAGCAGTGTGGCAATGATTACATATTATGTATACCAAAATCTTCTAGCTTCTCTATCTTCAATTAGAGCCTGCTTTATTGCTTCACATGTCCCATGAAACTTCAAAGTTCACTATAATATGGTTCATTCATGAAATAATAGATTACGCTAAGAAAATTGATTTTTTTTTTTAATCAAGCCATACCATTTTCATATTTCCAACTGATCAATGATCAATCCAGATTAATCAGCATTCTCCATTGTGGTTTCATTTAGATCCATAAGTGTGTGTGTTACCATGATGCTGACAATGAACTGTTTGATTGCTGGCCACTGAATGCAACCAGAGAGAACAGTAGGACAATTCCTTGCAAAGGTATTCTAAAAATTATTATAAGCAACAGTATTTACAAGCATGATTTATAATCTTCAATTAACTGCATTCAGCTTTTAGAAGTACTATTTTTTGAGATCTTGTACCAAAAAAAATCGGCTCAGATACAAAGAGGGTGTTTGCTATGCCAAATTTATGCTCGATCAATTAAATGTGACAAATGCATACTTACACAAGCCTGCATTTAAGCAACCACAAAGAATGCTTGTTTATTGTTTATGAATATTGTTGGAGATTTTCACCACCTGTCAATTGAAGAAGTGATATTCACGAGAATAGCCATGCAACCACACCACAATGTTTGTGTGTTAAAGTGTATGATGTCATCTGTATGGGTACATTGCATGCACTACAATGGTGTTGGAAATACTCAGTCTCTGTTATGTCTGTTCTGTGGATCATTCATGACAGACATGATCAGTAGTTGTTACATATGCTGTATACTCTTAGGTTTGAGTCTGGATTGGCCTCAGGAACCACCTGGGGTGATTGAAGTTGGAGAAACTTTCAATGTAACATACGTGGCACATGTGACTGAGGATTTCTACACAAATAGTGATTCTGTTCAGTATTTTTATCCAGGAGGAAAGTAAGTAAAATAATATTACTTTAAAAAATATCTTTACTATTATATATCTATATACTACTTGCTTGCATGCATGTATATAATTATTATTATGTGTTATGTATCATGCATGAGCACTTCTTATTGTCTTCTTTTCCTTCAGTGAAACATTTGTGCGTGACCTCTGCACTAATAGAGCATGCCCTGAAGAGGCTAGGGATGCAAATATGTGGAACTGCTGCGTTTGGCATGCCAATATCCACGTCTGCCATCCCAATGTGGCTGTAAGTTGAGAAGATGGTCATAGCCATGCATGTCTGTCAATGTGTCAAGTCTATAATATCATTCCACCATTCACTTGGTCATTGATATCACTGTCATTACTATGTTTACACATTATTGACACAAATAGATGTAAAGTTTGCCATCTATAGAATGAAGATAAAGTAGATTGGTTGCACATTGAACTCTTGACCCATCTTACAGGCGTATCATTGACATACACTCTAACTCTCTCACACACATGGACTCATAGTGACACATTCCCACATTCACACACTCACACACTCACACACTCA